>JAOTRA010057123.1:0-17039 GCA_026260255.1 Pseudolaguvia tuberculata | reverse complement strand
CACACACACACACACACACACACACACACACACACACACACACACACACACACACACACACACACACACACACTGGGTTGTAGAACTGTTAAACAGACAGCACTGCTTATGTTATTCATAGCCGGGCTTCTCATATATTTTATGGTCAGAAATACAAAGCAAAAAGGAACTGAATATTTGTAGTTTCAATTAAACTTAGTTCTTTTTTCATAATCAAGGTCAAGTACATGAGTGTCAGTTTCAGCATGTATAAAAGAAAAGGTTCAAGCAAGTTAATCCCCCCAAAAAAGCTTTATATAAATAAAGATAGTAAAGTTTATTATTTTTTATTTATTTATTTTATTAACGTGGGTTGACCGCATCAGTGGCTTGATCCAAGAATCAAAATACTTAAATTATATAATACAAGCGAGTACATACATCTTTGACACTTATAAAGGTAAGCTCTTGATGTATGTTTATACTACCGGGAACAATATTTTTTGTATCGACACACTGTCGAAGACTACCATATTGCGCAATGGATTATAAATCGCTATATCAGTGAACGAGTATATTTTCCATACATAAAGCATACCGGATTATAAAGCGCATCAAGTATTGGTGTATAGTGGATTTTTTAATAAGTGCACGTCCCAGAATAAATCGAGGTGCCAGACTTTTACGCCACATATGGACTGAACCAAGACTAATCACAGGACTAAACCAGGACTAAACTTGGAGTTGAGAGAGAACCCCAAGCTTGTGAAGCTCTGTGTCCGAAGGGGTAATCGAGTGATGGCTGCGTTTAACCCAGAGTCTGTGGAGTGACAAAACTTGTACTAAAACATTGACAGATTCTTGAGCTCCCTGTACCACATAAAATTGACTCGAAGGTCAGTAAGCACAACCAGAATTTATGCATAAGGCACACCGGATTATAAGGTACAATGAATTTTTAGTTTGGAAAATACGGTAAATGGAGTAAATCCAATTGGGAGAAGCTGAGATATAGAAAGTATATTTAATTCATATACTTAGGATTCAGATATACTACTCCCTAGTATGAAATATGTGATTTCAAATAGGGCCAGTATTAAATGCATAAACGTTTTATTTAAGACTTAACCTTTGCAACTGTTATACTGTTAGTTTTATTACCTTGGTGGCCTTGAGAAGCACAGAAGAGTGAAAGCAAACGTTGTTCTCTGTAATATAAAGACGGCCATGGTATGGTACTTCCCTCTGCAGAGCACAGATGTAGGCTGTAAAAAAAAAAAAAAAAGAAGAAAGAAAGAAAACACTTAGATAAAGCTTACACTGCAATCCTGGAAATGTGACGCCAATGCCTTTAACAAGGTTGTCAACAGCAGCTGCATTTGTTCATTTGCCCCAGCTTCAAAGCCTTGGGTAATTAAGCCAAAGGTCCTTAGCACCTTAGAAAAAAAAATGCAATAATGCAAGCAGCACTCCCTCTGCTTCTGTAATGACTTATCTTAATATGAACAGGAAAGTCAACAGTGCATGACGGCACGAATATATGATTACAATATAATATAACTGAAAGTAAAGACTGCAGTATGTATGACATCATCATGACACTCACCGTGTAATAAATCTTCATTTTCAGGGAGGTCTGGAAAGAGTTTGTGAAATGTTTTGTTGTGCTTCATAAAGCTCTGTGGGGGATGCAAAAACATAGTTCACTTTACAGCCGGCTCTATATTAATGAACTATTAGAGAGACAGGGTGCTTTTAACTCCTAACATTTTTGAAAGTTTCATTAAACTTAATTTAATGAAACCAGAAAAATAGAAACACAGATACTGTTGCTAAAGTACACATACACTTCTTGAGTTAATGCTGTCATTTCTCTCCAATGGTCCTCCAACTGTCTGAGACCTGAAAGAAAGGAAAAGTGTAAAACATTTAGAATGTTAAAGCAGACTCAAAGTCAGTCAGACACAATTGAAGTTTATTTAAGACTAAAAACTGCTTTACCTGGGCAGGGCTGGCCTGCTTTGGGCTGCTTTGTGCTGCTGCTCAATCTCGAGTTGCGCTTCCTCCAAACTGAAAGCTTTCTTTTGCTCTAGCTTCTTTTTTGCCATCTTTTCTTTCTTGGACCTTGTGGGGAGAGACCCGCTCTCCACCTGGTAACTGTACCAAAAAAGGAAGGGGGTGAAGAATTGTTTCAGAGAAAGGATACAAAGTATTGTGCAAATCATCTGACAACAAATAAAAGACAACACAGATATCAGTCAGAAGAACAAGGTTACAGACTGTGACTGTTGATGTCACTTTGTTGTTATTTATACGTTACCCCCAATCATTACTATGATGAATTCCTATGACTATGATGATATCCTAAAGATCAGATGTCTGTAATGGCCATAACGCCCCTGGTGAAGGCATATTACATAACTTGGGTGGCTTTTTTAACAGCTTAAAATGAGAACAAAGCCACGAGACACTGACAACATCCAAAATGCCCTAAAACAGTCCTCAAAAAAAAAAGACAAAAAAAAAAAGGAATTTCTGGAATCAACACCACTTGCTAATTACATATTTATTTCTGAAATCTTATATTTATAAATCTTATATATTATATTTTATAGTGGTCTCTATAGTCTAAATCTATGTATAAATTGTTAGCCACTATTTTCCCACTAAAGTAAATTTGAAAAAGATTAGATATTTATGAAAGCAATCTAACCCCGTTTACCTGTACTCATGTAGCCTTTTAGATAACCTCAAACTCTTAGATCTATACATAGCACCGTAATCCTTTTAGGTTGGTGATTTTAAACCATTCTTCTGATAGTCAAGCTCAACTGGCATAATCCATAAAAGAGGTCTACTAAAACTATTTTAACTGTCTATGGTGACAGTAAGAGTGTAGAAGATAACCCAACTCTTCTGGTTACCATCGAGAATACAAATTCTTAAAGAAGGTGGGTCCTAGCCTAGGTGTGACACACCATCGCGTGATGAAATGGAACACCTGACACTTCATACAATGCCACATATGCAAGCAAGCAGGTACAAACTTGTCAAGAACCCACCCTTATGTTTCTATTTCCTTATTTTTCAAAAAGCTCCGCCCAGAGAAAAAAAATCTGATGAAGTTCCAGCTTCCTTTTGTAAATTCCATTAAGTGTACAAGAATGTTAACACTTCCTTCTATTTTATTTCCCCATCATACCCTTCATATCCAACCACATTTCTTGCTCTTTTCTTCTTAAAACAAGTTCTGCTGCTGTTACATTAAAAAATTTCTAATTTCTAAGTTCAGATTGTAGCTGAACTCACAATCGGTGAACTCACAAGAACCGTATTTTCCCGGACTATAATTCAGTGCGTCTTATATATTAAATCTTGTTGTTTTTACTGACCTCGAACTGATGTTATGTGTAACAAGGTGCTCAAAAATCTGTCAATGTTTTAGTACAGCTTTTGTGACTGCAGACAAAAGGACCCGCGCAGAGCTCCACGGGGCTAAACACAGCCGTGGGCTAAGACACCCTGCTTCATGGGTTGAGGGGTCTCTCTTGACTCCATTATTAGCCCTCATTCAGTCCGTATGTGGCGCAAAAGTCCAGCATCTCAGCCAATTTTTCTTCTGGGGCACGCACTTCTTAAAAAAAAAAAAATCCCTTCTAAACCACTGCTTAATGCACCTTATAATCCGGTGAAAATGAAAATGTACCTGTTCATTGATAAAGCACCTTATAACCCGGAAAATACGGTAGGTTATTATTTTAAATGAATGCTATTTAGCATTAGCTGCACATCTAAATTATTATAAATTACAATAAACAATGCAACATCAAAAATTTCAGTGATGCATTCCATGGTGATTGAACAGGTGCTAATGCAGGGCAGGAAAAAAAACCATACAAATTTTTTAGGAAAAGAGAAATACAGAAAAATATTTACCCAAAAGTGATTAAAGTAAATTAAAAATGAAACCCCCACCAACTTAATAAGATAAAAAGAAACAGAAGTCAATTTATGGTTGTGGTTTCTTTACCAAGAGTAAAAGAGCAGGTTTTAAAATGTGTAATCCCACTTCAATGAGTCTCAAGCTATTTGACTTGGAACTCTAGTGTCAGTTTTGTAGACACAAACTAAACTGAAAAGCTTGTGCTGATGCAGACTCCATTAACCAATTAAAAAAGGAAGCCGATTCAAGTGTTCTGGCAGTGAGCCTTTATGTAAATTACAGGCCTTTTATAGAGCAACGGGAATCAGATTACTTTATGTCCATAAGTGGGTTTAATATCAACACAGGATCCAGGCCATAGCTGGTTACTTTTGAAAGATTAATAAAAGGGAGGGAACCGTTTCACCGAGCACATACAGTAGATTTGTAAATGACTTCCTGATCTCAGTTATAATGTCCAAGTCAAACATTATAGTGCTGGGCTGTTCAGATGGACTTTGCCTTACAACTGGTAAATGACTGGAGAAACAGTTGTCAGGTTATCATGTTGCAATTGGCCAGCCTGTAAAGTAAATCATTCTTCAAATGATTGTTCTGTTACACACTTGTGTGCACAGGTACACAAATGCTGACTGTGCTCACACAAATATACTGATTTAAAAAAATGTTAAAAGAAAACAAAAACAAAAAAAACAGTATGCACCACAAAGAATTTGAGACACACAATGTTCCAGAACATCTTAAGACAGATCTGTACTATCCAACAAAGCCTTTCCTGTCAAACCACTGCTCTCTGTACTCGTCAGAGGGATAAAGATAATACATCTCTTAGGGAAAAAATATGGTCAAGTTTAAATCAGACGGCAGTACCACATCTGACTGATTATTAAAATTCTACATTTTAACATAAATTTTTAAAAATATATTAACTCCACTCCTGTAGTTGGCCCTGACAAATACAACAGTCTCAGAAGAATGTTAGGGGAAAAAATTATATAAATACTGTATCGTATCATACCATATTACAATATATTGTTTTGTCCCTATTATAAGCAAATATTTAAGACATAATATGGTTTATGGTTACCATGTGAAGGACATAAACTTTATGTGGAATCTACTATATCCTGTTATTACAGTGCACAATATTTTATTTAAATTACCAAGACATCATGTTCCTCACAATCTTAATTTTATTTGTGGCACAGTCTTAGCCTATATAGCCTGGATCCAATCTTCTTTTAAAAGGTATACAGTATTTCCTTCCTTCAACATGAGCAGGTGCCATTTTGATAACTAACCACAATGTGGCGCTCTAACAGATTTACGCTGAAAAGCATCTCATACAAACAAACAGAATAAAGAACATTATTTCTGATAGAAGTTTTTTTTTAATGTTTAACAAAATCAGGTAAAAACTGCAGCTGTATTACGATCACAGACTATTGTCTACTGCACTGGCACAAACCAAACAAAATGCAGTACAAATTATAAACCGCAATCTGTTTCAACTGTTATAACCACACCTTGGTGACTGATTGATTTAACACCTGGAGACAATATCAAAGCCTGTCAGCTGGTCCACTTCAATGTCACCAAAATGACGCAAAAACCCAAACAGTGCTGTGAACACTCCCTACCTGTCCATTTCCTCCATAGCATCGGCTCTTTCCAAAAGGCTTAAACGATTCTTGCGCTCCATAAATCAGAGTTCGTGAGTGCTGGCTAGTCTAGAATGAAGAAGAAACCTCGACCAATTTACTTACGACTAGACACCGGGACATGACGTAGGGTCCAAAGGTCTCTTTTTACAGCCTCTGCTTTTCTACAAACTGAGCTGTAGCTTAACAGTGAAAGAAAGAGAGAGAAGAGTTTTTACCCATTAAGCACTACCTCCAACTGTGCAGTTTCCTTGGCAACAAGGGGGTTGCGCTGGGAGCAGTGGGTGGTGACAAAGTAACTATCGTACTTACATTCATATGTAAATCCAAAGCAGGAAAATAAAAGTTGCACATGGCCAAAGCTTATTCAGTTTTTCTAACTACTTGTTTCAAGTTAACGGCATACTGCATAAGCATCCTTTGTCAAGGAAACAATATTTTGTCTGTAGCAATATAGTCTATACATAGTTCAGATAACACCATTGGTTAAATAAAAGAAATTAGATAACTGCTTCTTCTCGCTTTAAACTAGCCAGTGAACACACTGCGTTTATCAAAACTAACTAACTAACTAACTAACTAACTGCTAATGATTTTAATTGTTCTTTATGAAATGTTTTTAGGGCAGCATGGTGGCGTAGAGGATAGCACGGTTGCCTCACAACAAGAAGGTCCTGGGTTGAAATCCCGGGCCGGAAATCTTTATGTGGAGTTTGCATGTTCTCTTCGAATTGTCTATAGGAATGGTTGTTTGTTCATGTGTGACACAGTATGAATGGCGACCCGTCCAGGGTGTGACCCCACCTCTCGCCCTATGTGAGCTGTGATAGGTAGGCACCAGCAGACCCCAGTGTCCCTGTATTAGGGAATAAGTGGGTAAGATGATGAATGAATGAATGAATGATTAATGTTTTAAAATGGTGCTCACAATACAGTGTGGTTGAATCGACATAAAAATATGCTGCCCTCGAAGTGTTAAACCATCCAGTTCCAACCAGCACGTTTCTTATGGTTCAGCTACCTTCACACTCACCAAGATGTTAACCACACGGGAATCTCTCTAATGAGGTTGTGTATTTAACTCCAGTCGGATATAATAATCGAAAAATAATTATATATATATATTCTCTGCAGAAATAAAACAATGTAATCAATGAAGCATAAACCAGTAGATGCTGACGCAGATTGCACTGATTTTGGTCAGAGTGTACAGTAATCCAGTCCAGGAAGCACCTTGCCTTTCACCTGTTTTTCTCCAGAGATTGTATTATCTGCTCAGGTGTTGAGCAACTTTGGCATCTTTTCCATATCATCACCAACTGAGTAATCCTTTCCCATTAGTAGCATGAAATCAGGAAGAAATACCGTTTCAGCACTGTTTGTAGCAGCTCCCATTTCCTTATATGTTTACTATAAGTATGTATTTTTTAATTTTTTAACTTTTTTAAAGTATGGATTTAACATTTAATAGAGACAGCAAAAGACACCTTAATATATTACATTTAAGGTGCTCCTCATTTATTAAACAATATTCAAATTAAATAACATTGTAAAATGTCATAGGCCTGCATCTAAAATTGCATTAACAACAAAAGGCCATATGCCGATGAAGGACCCTGTTTTCAGTCATGAGTAGGGAATAAACGGGGCTGTGCTTTAACCCAGTGCAGTGGTCAGATCTGCCTGAACACCAATCACTGGGATGCTACACAACAATGGCGGCTTGTGAGCCTCAACCTTGGAGTCGTGTGGCTCAATTTATCACACTGACTTCCTCTGACTAACTTTCTACAGAAAGCACATTTGTCTTCCTACTGCTTAACCCACCTGGCAACATGCCGAGTAAAATTCCCCACTGAGACTCGCATGATTCTGTAACGCAGCAGCTGATGAGAAATTGGGGCAGGGGCAAAAGCAATTGATTGTATGACAACCAAATTTTCACATTTCAAGTGCCACACTGTTGTAAAAAACCCAAACCCATATTTAAAAACATATATCTAAATTGACAGTACATTGACAACCATTAAAAGGATTTTTAAATTCCATTGCAGCAATTTGTTCAATAGGGCAAAGATTGTTTCCATAAAAACACTCCTTGTTAAAGATTTCACCTTGGCTTATATACTACATAATAAGGTCAAGCAGTATCTCACAAATAAAATATACCCGATTCCAGTACATACATACATCGATTTCTCAAAATTGATCAACAAAAAAGGGGTGTGAAAAAAATGAAAAAAGTTACAGTTTTCAACACTCTGCAGAGAAATCATTACCAGGTCTGTGAGAAAAAAATAAGACAAGGTACATCCATGTGCAGTCATTTAAAGTCAAGCTATGTAAGTCTCATTTTGGTGCTGTAATTACAGCAAATATACACATTCCTACTACACCCTACTTCACCATGATACCCAGGTACACAAAGATTTTACACACTTTCAGCTGTACAATGTCATCATAACGCCACACAACCACACCATGGAGCATACACCCATACAGGGGACTACGGAAAGCATAAGCTATCAGCTGGTCAGCTGCTTTTCCAAGTACTAGAGACTGGAATGTGACTTTCTTTGGAAACATTAGCTCAGACAGGATAGAGCGAACTCAACACATGGAACTGCACCTGTAACTGACCTACACATGGCTGGTAAAAATAGAACTACAAACACCAAACAAATTGCCCACTGACCAAATACAGGGATTGCAGTTAATAAACATGCTTTAAGAGTATTAAAATTCTCCCAAGAGGTGGCACTAGTCAATTTTTGATGGCTAAAATCACACAGTATACAAAGCAATGTGCTCTTATTGAACACTCCTGGAATAACTCATTAATTACTAGTGTAATTTAGTGTTTTCCTTTGATTTAACAGTATGACTTTTTTTTAAATCTGAAAGTATGTAATATACATTAAGTACAATGGAACAGTGACAAATATAGTAAAGACAATGACAAAAAGCAAAACAAAATTAATTACTTTCTAGTTGAGCAATGACATTTAGTAAGATATTTAAACTGCACATATTTTCTATTTATCTTCATTTTATAATATGATATGACATCTTTGGAAATGAATTTTATTTGTTCACGAACACACCCAAACCAAACAAACAGCATCTGCAAGACTACATCAGCTGACAACACAAGTTTAGAGCAATTCTAAAAGTGATGTGGTTCTAAAAACATACTATAGTGTTTCATTAAATTAAATCATGTATTCCTGATTTAAACAATCTAAAGGCAAGCGTTTCTTCCCACTAGATGAATGGTCTACCATTTACAGCACTGTTAAATCGCAATAAAACTGGCCTTAATTGGAACCCGACACCTTTAATAGTCAGGAATTGACACCTTTAGGGTAACCTCAAATTACTCTGCGCTAAACACATCTCACACACATCACTATAAAAGTACTGGGATGGGAAATTGTGGATTAAATGGCATGAATGAGCTGATACTATGCAAGTAAAACATTTTACATTGCCCATAGAACCCCAGAGGAAATATTCAACACGCTATTCTGCATTTACATTTATCTATTTTATGCCCTGAGATGGACCGGCGACCTGTCTAGGGTGGTTCCTCGCCTCATGTGTGCTGGGATAGGCACCAGCAGACCCCCGTGTCCTGAATTAGGTAATAAGATGAATGAATGATTTATCTATTTTACACAGCTGAGCAACTGGGGCGGCAAGAAACCCCAATTAGCAGCCCCACAGCTTCACTACTGAGAAAAATCCCCAAGGTGAGAAGATAACAAAAAAAGTCAGAGAACCAACAAACAAAACTTAAACTTGGCTGTATGCATGCGTTTGGTTTAATCTGTTGGTAGGTGGTGACAAGAATTTGATCTATTAATGTCTTTTGATGACGTAGAATTAAGATTCATTTGTTTGACTAAAAGACGCAAACACTGTTCAAAGTCCTCAAGTTCCATGAACACATTGAGTAGAAAGAACTATCAAGTACTGCCCCAGACATAACTCAAACACAAACATCTTTGGGATGAACTGGAACACCAACCATCCCTGTAGTTCAGTCCAAAATACAACTGGAAGCCCCCCCCCCCCCCCCCACACACACACGTGTATGTTTTAGATCACATGCCGATTTTCCCAATAGATACATGCTGTAATACTACAATAATAGAATTTTTATCATATAACTGTGATAAAACCACAGCATCCTTGGTGTTAATGCCAGTTATCCATAAATCCAGGGTGGATTCTAACGATTATAAACACCACTAATTTGAAAACATAAAATGTATATATGCAAAGAAATAATTAAGAAAATATGCACAAACTTCAGTTTAAGTTAATGGACCTAGCAATTAAAGATAACCTGTAATTAAAAATAATAATAACGAGCTGAGAAAATATGTGCAAGTTACTAAATGCACATTAATTATTCTTCAGTCTAATTTGACAATTTCTTTAAAAACTTTATTATTAAAAACGCATTACAACGTTATCCATTTGAAGCTATAATAAAGAAAATATACAAAAGATATACAAGACATAAAATACGACTTAATTTCCGGACTAAATTAATACACAAAAGCATCATCAGATAATAAATTTCAGATACTGCAAATAACAAAATAAAAAACAATTATCAATTTTAATCAATATTTCTTACCCAAGGGTTTGCCGGTGTTAAAACTAGCGGTTTAGCTAAATAACGGACTCACCTTTCCTTCATTAAATGCTTGATTCCGTAGATTGCCTTTTCGTCTATTTTTCTTAAAAACGTCTTTAGTTTCTTTCTCTTATTTTCAAGCATCCTTCCCCCTGACAGCTGTTAAAACAGTAGCGCTCTTTTTCCTTCCAGAGTTTTAATACCGCCCCGTTGCTTAAAGTACTGATTTGCCTTTTCCGCTAAACCGTTCAGTCAGTGTACCACCTTTCCACTTCTCGTCATTTGACAACTAATCCCGCCTTCTCTATATTACTATTGGCTGAAATTTAAAACACGAGGATTTCTAACCAATAAAAGCTGGAGTTGCGCCCACACTTAAACCAATTCTTGTCCGAGAGTCGGGACTCATCTAGCCAATCCGATCGTACCAGGGTGTTACTCTAGAGCCAATCTGAGACAATATGTAGGATTAACCGGATATGTTGGTGGTGGGGGAAACACCTCCCATATATATGCAAATCGATATGAGACAAAATCGGACCAAATGATATTGACCAATCACGACAAGTTTAATAAGAAGAAAAATCGCGTGTCTGGATTACTGCCCAATAAAAATGCATCGCTTAAATTCCGGCTCCACCCCTAGCCTATTATGGAAAGGGCGGCCTGGCGGCTTAGCAGGGAAATGCATCATTTTTTTTGTAGATTTGGGAGGTTTTTGGTGACTAAATAACGGCGAGTTATGTTTTTCCCCCACTCACATGTTCTGTCACGATAATGTTCCGTGATTCATGTGATATGTTTATTGTTTTGTCACGCTGTGTATAACAGCCTACACACTTATTTCCTACCATACAGTCAGCACACGTACTTAGTTCATTCATTCATTCATTCATTCATTCATTCATTCATTCATTCATTCATTCATTCACAAATTATTAGTTATTTCTTATAGTAGACATTTTGTACAATTTAGTTAAAGGAATATACTGCATTTTAGCAATTTCTAGCTATAATGTGTCATTTTAATATTAGAATAATGCATGAACATTGTGTAACATCTATGGATTGTGTAACATCTATGTTGATTCCTGTTATTAGCTACAATACAATATAATCCTAGCATCACAAGCCTACAATTTTTAGTCTTTAAATTTAGAAAGTAAGATAAGCCAGCTCTGTGTCCCAGAAACTTAGCTATGTTGTGAAACGCGATGGCGTAATGCTTAGCATGCTCACCTCACAAGGGTGTACCCCTCCCTCTCGCCCTATGTGTGCTGGGATAGGCACCAGTAGACCCCTTTGACCCCGAATTAGAAAATAACTGGGTAAGAAAATGAGTGAATGAATGAATTAAACAAACTGACAATTACAAAGAACACTATGAATCACTGTGAATCAGATGCTATTGAACGAATAATATATTTGTACTAAACTGTCCTTAGAATGTCAGCTGGTACTGCTGTAAGTGCTTCTGAAACATCACCCTACAACCCAGGCTGACAAAACAGCACTGGTGTTTCCAAGGAAATCTTAGTCTCCAGCTTTTTATCTGTTTCTAGAAAATCTGAACAAATCTTCATAATGTCCTTTTAAGTGGACTAAACTCTATAAAACTCTATAAAACTCTAAAACCTTTTTAGATTTCTCTAATATCACCAACCTCTCTTTTGCAAAATAAATAACAAGTCTAGAGTACGCACAGTATTACCAAGGCAAAGTATATCTACAAGCAAAGTACAAACATGTACAAACATCTGAGACCATCTGGCGTGGTGCATAAGTATTGTATGTACAAGCGCAAGAAAGTAGAAAAGGTGATAATGATCACAGTACATTACAGCACATCCATCCAGTGTTTGAAACAAACAGACAACTATTCTCCATGAATCATTACAGTATGAATACAGCATGCATGATAATGGTGCTTCTGCGTTCTGTTTCAGTGCTTTCGTCACTCTAGCATAGAACAATGCAAATTCGCTCTAACACAATTTGCATAAATAATGTACTAAATCTTCAGCAAAAAAATTAACATATCAAATTTGGGATGTTTAACACATGTATAATGTAGCATTATACATGTGTTAAACAAATGCAAAATTTTAAAACATGCTTAAAACCCTGGAAAGTGGTTTCCCAATAGAGCCTTTACAGGACATCTAATAAACTAAATTGCATATAAGCATGTGGTGACATATCTACATCATAACTCACATACACCAGCCACAGGGGTGCAAATAAAGGTGGGAAAGTTGGGAAGAATCTAATGGTCCATGCTCTTTGAGGACCCCAGAGATCTGTTTTATTAGTAATAACAGTGCAGAATAGGTGTGGTGATGGTGGTCAATTGGGGGATTGCCAACCCTTATATTCGTTCATAGGGCCTAAAATTGCTAGCGCTGCCTCTGCCTGGCCATTAAGTATTTGATCTATTTTATATGTTCATGTCCGGAAACAGGTCTCATTGTAGTTTGTACCAAGTGGCACATATTAATTTAGTTGTAGTTCGTACCAAGTGACACATATTTATTTAATTTATATTAATATATGTACATGGATAAATACTAAACTAATAAACTGTTTATTACATAAAGGTTATATTTGTCATAGAAATGAATTGGCAATTCTAGTTAAAGTACAAAATCCAAGGTGAAATCGGTGCTAAGAACTTAATTTAACAGCTAAGGTAATTTATTAACTATGAAATCCACTTTGGGAAGAGAAGGGTAATTAATCATTTTAAATGGTATATGAACATGTATTCATTTAATTTTAAGGTAAAAAATCATATTCTGTTTGATGACAAATTTAGGTTTTTTAATGCAGTTTATAAGTTTAGTTTTTTCTTTTTTCAGCAGTGTGTATCCTTGTACATATAAATTAATATGTGCCACTTGGTAAGAATTACAATGAGACCTGATTCTTTAATGCAAAAATAATGCAGTGTATGCACATTTTTGATAGTCATGATATAATTTTTAGAGCAATTTTCAGAAATAAGTATCACTGAATAAATATCACAGTTACAGACATATTTTATGGCTTAGTGTCCTTTACGGTTGCCTTCAAGGCTGTAAAACGAGATAAAGTGGCTTATTCAGGGTTACTCAAACATTATCTGGGGCACATTATTGATAGCATTGTAGAATAGATATCATGAATAGGATTCATTGAGTGATAACAGCAAATTTGATTATCCAAATAGATAAAAAGTGAATAGATGCCATTTATGCCTTTATATAATATTTAACTCTGTTAAAATGAATTATAATTATGCATATACATATAATTTAATTAACACATACTAACTAAATTAAAAGATTCTTGGACATTCGATGGGCATAACTGGACATAAGTGTCAGTTTATTATAGTGGTTGTTATGTATCTTTATTAACTGAAACAAGGTCACAGTCCACAGGGATATAATTTGTTCTATTAGTTCAGGGCCAAACCAGAAGATAAAATGAATTATCAGGTGCTTAATAAATTCATTCATTCATTCATTCATTCATTCATTCATTCATTCATTCATTCATTCAATCAATCTTCCAACCTGCTTATTTCCTAATTCAGGGTCATGGGTGTCTGCTGGAACCATCTGGTAAAATTTATTAACAAAGATAACAATGCACTTAATGTATATATAGTACTGTGCAAAGGAAGAATTCTTTTAAAAATGGAAGTGTTAATTATTTCTTTTCATAAATGAACAAAATGCAGTGAATGAACAAAACAGCAATCTAAATTAAATCAATATTTGGTGTGACCACCCCTTGCCATTAAAACAACAATTGTTGTAGGTACACCTGCAGGAATTCAACTGGTAGATTATAAAAACATATTGGAGAACTAACCACAGATCTTCTGTTATTGTAGATCTTCTTTTTCTTCATTTAATCCCAGAGAAACTCGATGATGTTGAGATCAGGGCTCTGTGGGGTCCATACCCTCAAGAAGAATATAGTTTTTGGCTGTATGTTTGGGGTTGTTGTCCTGCTACAGAATAAATTTGGTGCTAATCATACGCCTTGCTGATGGTACTGCATGGATGAATAGGTGTCTACCTGTCTTTCTCAGCATAAATCTCTAACTCCATTGTCAGAAATGCGGCCACAAACCTTCAAGAAACCTCCATCATACTTCATTGTTGCCTGAAGAGACTCTATATTGTACCACTCTCCGGCTCTTCAACGAACAATCTGCCATCTGCTACAGCAGAATATTTCATCAGTTCAGAGCACCTGTTGCCATTTTCTGCACCCCACTTCTTATGTTTTTGATTTTGATTTTGTTCACTCACTTTGCATTTTGTAAATTGACAAAAACAAACAATCATTATGCCCTGAGATGGACTGGCGACCCGTCCAGGGTGTACCCCTGCCTCTCGCCCTATGTGTGCTGGGATAGGTGCAGCAGACCCCTGTGACCCTGAATTCGGGAATAAGCAGATAAGAAGATGAATGAATGAACGAAACAATCATTATTTATATTTCTGAAAGCATTCTTTGTTTACACCTGCCTAAAATGACATTCATACCTCTAATCTTGTTTAAAAAGAACTGGAACTGCATCTTGGAGATGGCTGGACTGAAATTAAAACTGCTTTTAATTTATTTTAATTCATTAATTTTAAGCTTATCCCGGGCTGGGATCTTTCTGTGCGGAGTTTGCATGTTCTCGCCGCGCTTGTGTGGGTTTCCTCCGGGTACTCCGGTTTTCTCCCACAGTCCAAAAACATGCAGATTAGGTCAATTGGTTATTCTAAATTATCCATAGGAGTGAATGTGTGTGTGAATGGTTGTTTGTTTATGTGTTGCCCTGAGATGGACTAGCGACCCGTCCAGGGTGTACCCCCGCCTCTCGCCCTATGTGTTCTGGGATAGGCGCAGCAGACCCCTGTGACCCTGAATTCGGGAATAAGCAGGTAAGAAGATGAATGAATGAATTTTAAGCTTTTTGCTGAACAAAAGAAAAATGAGTCTAATTTTAGTGACCACCAAGCTGCCAATGCTGGACCCTTCAGCAAGAACATTGATTCCTATCTACTCCGCCTGTCACATGCCAGAAATGTAAAACTGTTCACAGACACTTGCAGCTAGATTTTAGTAAATTTGACATGGAAATGACCTCAAATTCCACTTTCTTTCATCAACATTTCATCAAGTCAATCTGTTAAAATGTCTCCTTTAACTATCCACCATTTTCCTCCTTGTATCTTTCTTATCTCTTTCCAGGCATAAATACTGTCTTTTCTGCCAGATAAGAAAAATGACCAAATAAGTATACTTCAGGTTTCTGACAGGTTGTTGCAGGTTTGTTGTCTTACTCTCTTCTCCTATATCAACAATAAGACCTTTGACTAAAATGGAGTCATGTTTCTCCTTAGCAAAGCCAGTAGTACTCACCTATCCCTGTTACCTGGTTACTCTCATCATTAATTCAACATCATACCTAGCACAGTCCACCTGTCTATATGTGTTCAAGCTAGACAGCATGCAAAAGGACTCAGGGAAACATTGTGAAGACAGACTGATGCAGGACGAAGAGGTTATGAGCCCACAAACGCAAGACTCCAAAAGCTTGACTGGGGAGAACGATCGTCCTGTGGTACCTTCTGCACCCCCTTTACCCACTTCACCACCTTCTCCGCCATGCCAGAGACCAAAATTGATATTTCACACTCAGCTTGCTCATGGAAGTCCTACAGGCCGCATTCATGGCTTTACAAATGTGAAAGAGCTCTATGCCAAGATCGCAGAGGTTTTCAACATATCTCCATCTGAGGTAAGCCAAAATTCAATAAAAGTAAGCCAACCACTAAGAATAATCAAGTCATTGTGAAATTATAACATCAAAAGGAAAGTTATTAGTCAAAGTAGGTACTATATTTGTGATTGTGGTGTTTAAAACTATGAAAAGACTACAGTCTGATTCCAATGATTTACTTATGGTCTAAATGTGTATAGTAGATTTGTCTGTAATGATTTTGTGCCAAAACCTGTAAAAATAACCTATATAGCAAGAGGCATTAGCTTTACAACTCACATATTTACTACCAACTTAAACCACAATATAAAAAAAAACATAATTAGGTATCGAAATAACACATTCTTATCTATGGTCTATTTTAACTCATAGGTTAAAATTACTTCAGAAAACATGTTATCTACTTTAGGTCCAAGTGCTCCTGTTTCCACATGGTATTTGCATGTAATAACCAATAATTTACTTGTTGGCAATGATAACACAGTAGTAGAAGTATATTCTTGATTATCTGGCCAACTGAAATCCTTTTTGAAAAGTATTCTACAGGAATATATGATAAATAATCATGTTGCTATGGTCGATTCAGAAACATTGTAACACTTAAAAATATTATTGCTTATTTTATGAAATTTAGATGTTGCTTCAATGACAATAACAGCAAAATTATTTTTTCAAGCAGAATTCTCATTAACCAGGATGTATTACATTATACATATTAAATCTGTATCTAAAGTATTAATAAAAAATATCTCTTCACATTTACCCAGATTCTGTTCTGCACTTTAAACTCTCATAAAGTGGACATGCAGAAACTGTTGGGGGGACAGATTGGCCTAGAAGATTTCATCTTTGCACATGTGCGAGGCGAAACCAAGGAGGTGGAGGTCACTAAAACTGAAGATGCCCTTGGCCTGACCATCACTGATAACGGTGCAGGATATGCTTTCATAAAGGTGACAAAGACAATCACACACACACACACACACACACACACACACACACACACACACACACACACACACACACACACACACACAC
>JAOTRA010057117.1:0-31739 GCA_026260255.1 Pseudolaguvia tuberculata | reverse complement strand
TATATATATATTACTCAAAGACCCTCATCTGTTTTATTCTGTTTGGAGTGGAAGAACTAGCGTGTCCTGCCAGAGCCTTCGCTCTGAACCTTTAACATTGAACACCTAACAAAGAACACTGTCTGCACATCAAACATCTATCTGTACACACCTAACACATTAGACTTCCTCTTTCAACTGAAAAAATTGCTGAGGAATAACATCTGCTGGAAGCTTAACATTTTTGTGAACAAACATCAAACGTTTCAATTTGAAATGTTAGTTGTTTTTACCTTTATCATAGTGCCTTAAAAGTGTTTCGGCTATGCACAGCTAAACCATGGCTGAGACTCAAGCCATATGCAACAACAGCATCATCCTCTGGCAAAGACCAGTCATTGTGCAGGTACACAATTCCAGCACAGACATATAAGTATGTCACTTCCCAAACTATGCAAATTTCACAAACAACAAGAGGCTATCCTGTGTGAGGTTTCTCCCCATGTTCTCCCTGTGTTTGTGTGGGTTTACTCCAGGTACTCTGATTTCCTCCCGAAACATGTACATTACGTTGATTGGTGATTGCTCATAGGAGTCATTGTGTGGTCCTGTGATGGAATGGTGACCTGTCCAGCATGTACCCCTCCTGCATTTTGTTCTATTTATGCTACAGGATAAAATATGTTTCGACCAACTACACAAAACAATTTAACATCTATTAGTTTGTCATTTTAATAATTACAATTTACTATAATAGTACAAAAAATTCATTAATTTCTAATGACTTCCCTACATGCAAATATACTCTTTTGACAAACTATAACATTCTTTATTATTCATTCATTCATCTTCTTACCCGCTTCTTCTTACCCCTTAGAGGGTCTGCTGCGCCTATCCCAGGACACATAGAGCGAGTGGGGGGGTACACCCTGGACGGGTCGCCAGTCCATCTCAGGGCCCATTCTTTATTAAAAAATGGATTTAATGCCATTTGGAACAGCTATCTTTTCCCACAAAAACTCCTCAGTTCCAGACAGCATTATGTTACTTATAATAGTTGATGTGTGTATATGTACGTGGGAGATACTTGCTTTTAAGTCTGTATTTTACAAAAATTACAGTTATTACAATCTCAAAGGACTATCCAGATTGCAAAAGAGGCAACATCGTGCTCTGCAAAAGTATAGCTTTGTGCATAGATAAACAAGATGCAACGAAAACATCAATTTATTGTATTCATGTGTGGGCTTTTCTCACTGTTGAAAATTATAAGTCAAATAGACTTTGCTGCTACTGCATAATTAACATTCCCTGGTTTGTTTACTGTCAATTATGAAACTCAGCAGTTGTCCTATGAAGCCGGTTGTTACACCGCAGCTGGACTACTAATAAGGAAATCTCTATAAGCCATTAGATAAGTAGGTATCCTAGATCTATCTATCTATCTTTCTCTCTCTCTCTCTCTCTCTCTCTCTCTCTCTCTCTCTCTCACACACACACACACACACACGTGAAATAAGGTTCAGCATGTATAACAAGTAAGCTTTTACTGCTTCATTCATTCAATCATGCATTCACCTTCTTACAGGATTCTTCTCTAAATTCGGGGTCACATGGGTTTGCTGGAGTCTATCCCAGCGCACATAGGGCGAGAGGCAGGACAGTCTGCTAGTCCATTTGTAGGGCACACATAGACAAACAACCACTCACACACACACAATCACTATTATGGGCAATTAAGAATCACTATTCAAACTAATGTACAGTGGTGTGATAAAGTGTTGGCCTCCTTCCTGATTTCAAATCTTTTTGCAGGTTTGTCACACATTAATGTTTCTGATCATCAAACAAATTTAAATATTAGTCAAAGATAACATGAGTAAACACAAAACACGGTTTTTAAATGAAGGTTTTTATTATTAAGCGAAAACAAAATTCTAAACAACATGGCTCTGTGTGAGAAAGCGTTTGCCCCCTGTTAAAACATAACTTAACTGTGGTTTATCACACCTGAGTTAAATTTCTCTAGCCCCACTCAGGCCTGATTACTGCCACACCTGTTTGCAGTCAACAAATCACTTAAATAGGCCCTGCCTGACAAAGTGAAATACACCAAAAGATCCTCAAAAGCCAGACATCATGTGGAGATCCAAAGAAATTCAGAAACAAATGAGAAAGAAAGTAATTGAGATCTATCAGTCTGGAAAAGGTCATAAAGTAATTTCTAAAGCTTTGGGACTCCAGCAAACCACAGTGAGAGCCATTATCCACAAATGGCAAAAACATGGAACAGTGGAGAAACTTCCCAGGAGTGGCCGGCCGGCCGACCAAAATTACCCCAAGAGCGCAGCGACGACTCATCCAAGAGGTCACAAAAGACCCCACAACAACGTCCAAAGAATTGCAGGGAGTCATGAGTTGCATCTTTACGACTCCACCATAAGAAGGAGACTGGGCAAAAATGGTCTTCATGGCAGATTTCCAAGACGAAAACCGCTTTTGAGCAAGAATAACATAAAGGCTCATCTCAGTTTTACCAGAAAACATCTTGATTATCCCAAAGACTTTTGGGAAAATACTTTGTGGACTACAAGACAAAAGTTTAACTGTTTGGAAGGTGTGTCGCATTACATCCGGCGTAAAAGTAACACCGCATTTCAGAACATCATACCAACAGTAACTTCAGGACCTGGAAGACTTGCTGTGATAAATGGAACAATGAATTCTGCTGTCTACCAAAAAATCCTAAAGGAGAATGTCTGGCCATCTGTTTGTGACCTCAAGCTGAAGCAAACTTTGGTTCTGCCGCAGGACAATCATTTCAAAACACACCAGTAAGCCCACCTCTAAATGGCTGAGGAAAAACAAAATGAAGACTTTGGAGTGGCCTACTCAAAGTCCTGACCTGAATCCTATTGACATGCTGTGGCATGACCTTAAAAAGGCCCACACCCTCCAATGTGGCTGAATTACAACAATTCTGCAACGATGATTGGACCAAAATTCCTCCAAAGCACTGTAACAGACTCAAGTTATTGCAAACGCTTGATTGCAGTAGTTGCTGCTAAGGGTGGCCCAACCAGGTTAAGGTTATTAGGTTAAGGGGGCAAACACTTTCTCACACAAGACCATGTAGTTTTGGATTTTGTTTTCCCTTTATAATAAAACCTTCATTTAAAAACTGTGTTTCGTGTTTACTCATGTTATCTTTGACTAATATTTAAATTTGCTTGATGATCTGAAACATTCAAAGAGTGACAAACATGAATAAAGATTGGAAATCAGGAAGGGGGGCAACACCTTTTTTACACCACTGTCCATGTTTTTGCACTGTGGAAGATAACCGGAATATTCAGGGAGAACACACAGAAAACTCTGCAGACAAAGATACCTGGCCTGGGAGTCGAACCCGGGACCTTCTTGTTGTGAGTTGACCGTGGTAACCACTACGCCACCATGCTGCTATAGGAGTGTATGTGTGATCCCGTTAAAAAAGCATGGTTCACTGAAGCACAAACCACTTGTTGAGCAGTATAAATTCTTTCACAATCTCGCCACATGCATACACAGCATCGCTCACCACTGTTTACAGAGTTAAAGGCTGTTCTGCATATGTGCTGGTTGGTATAAAACAAGCAAACCACTTTTCCTACCACACACAATGTTAAACAGGGTTTCACTGTCACTTTTGCTAGCAACATGCACTTACTCATAGTTTTGCGGATCACTGCGCTTAACAATTTTATGCATTTTTTCTCTGTACATTTAATGTGGTTAGTCATATAACGACGCACGTGAAAATACATGAAAGATTAACACTCTGCTCAAAGTATTATAGCTGCTATAAACTAGTGCACTGGAAAATGCATCCCAATCTATCACAACATGATTGTAAAAATAACTTACACTGATTTCATGTATACGGCTGAGCAGTTTAAGGCCTTGTACAAGGGGCCAGCAGTACAGCTGAAATGTCATTAAAAATTTCATTATGAATGTAACATGAAACAAGATATCTGTATCCTTCTCTCCTTTTACACTGGATATGATAATTTTATCCTAATTCATTGCGCAACACATTCAAATTAGCACTGTACTTACTAGTGCTGAACGATTAATCAAAATCGAAATGTCATGTGAATCTGATATGTCACAGAGCAAATGCTTGACTGCACTCTTTGATAACTTGGATGGTTAAAACCCTGAAGCTGATTGCTGATAAGTCAAATGTAATAAAAAGCTCTTTGTCACAGTAACTTTCTAAAAACAAACAGGTGACCAAGACAGAAACTGGAACAATATTAATTTGACTAAATACTTTGTTATTAGCTTGAGGATAGTTTGTGATTAGAAAAATCCTCAAACCATGTATGTTACTTACTATGATTACTAATATATTGTTTTTATTCCTTAATTGCATTTTTTTTTAATTCACTGACACTGTGAAAAGCCACAGTGGATATAAGTAAATAACATAATAATACCCCAAAAATTACATTATAATAAAATATCAATATTGTAATGATTGTCTGAGATGGACTGGCGGCCCGTCCAAGGTGTACCCCCGCCTTTCGCCCTATGTGTGCTGGGATAGGCGCAGCAGACCTCCGTGACGCCGGATTCAGGGATAAGCGGGTAAGAAGATGAATGAATGAATGAATAATGATTGTTCGGGGACAGGAACCATGTTGCAGGGAAGCACTTTTATTAACTTGCACTCTATAACTTGCACGCGGTTTGTTTATAAACTGAACGCAAACGGGAACCGACAAATAAAAAAAGTACTTACAAAATTAAATCCACAAAATAAATACCAAAATCCTAGACAGCATGAAGCTCAAGATTCCAAAAAACAGTCCACCAAATAGAATGCGTTAAAAACACTTAATAATTACACACCGGCGCGTCGCCTTAAATAATGCGTCATCGCCCTGGCAACAAAATCCAGGACGAGAAGGGGGCAGGGCATAGTCTGCTACCTTACATCACCCCCCTCTATAAAGGACGCCTCCTGGCATCCCCTAGGGAAACACCCTAAGAAACAGGCAAAACAAACAAAAAAGGCCACCAAAACCAAATATGCAAAATACAAAGCATGTAGGCCTAGACTACAGACAGTGCAGGCAGGCCTGGAAAAAGCACAAAGCACCAGCGCACACAGGAACAGAATGGGAGAGTGCGTACAGGAACAGCGCAGGAGCGCGCGCACAAGAACAGCGCCAGAAAGCGCGCACAGAGGCAGAGCAAGAGGCCAGAGATACAGACAGGCAGAACAGGTAGACAGGCAGAAAGGAAAGTCAGGCACCAGGTGGGAACTGCATAGGCGAACAAAACGAAACAAAGAAAGAGCCAGGGAACGCAAGAGGGATACCAGAGCAAGAAGGAGACACCGGAGGAAAAGGTACACAATCAAAGCATGGATAGGAGCAGGATCGGAGGAACAAGCACAGAGACAAATAGGGAAGAGGGACAGACACAACACCAGGAACGAAGACCGGGACAGAGTGACTGGAACAGAAACAGACGGAAAGAGGGACGAGAACCAATAGGGGAAGCAGAATGTGGGATGAGAACCAGAACAGTGATGAGAGAGAAAGGGTGAGGTGCCAAGAAAGAGACTGAGAGGAGCTGTGAGAGACAGGAAAAAACACTGGCATACACTGAGAAGGGAGTAGGAATGGACTAAAAGCGAAAACAGGTACAGGAATAGAGAAAAGCACTTACACAGGCCAAAGCCAATGTCAAAATGGGAACATAGCATGACAATAACACCTGTTAATATGGGTGGTCCAGGTCAATGAATCTTATAACCCCCTCCTAATAAAGGGGCACAGTCACAGTGCATAGTCCTTTTACCTGGTATAACGGAGCATTCCATAGTTTCCCAGGGCTGGCGAGGCAGCTCATTGTCCGAAAATTAACAAACGGAAAATCTTATGGAGATGAAGATCTCCTCAAAGATCTGACGAACAAGGTACGCCACAGGATCAGAATTATCCACGTAATCCACCGACAGGGCTGGAGACGAAGCTGAAGGCGCTGGAGACGAAGCTGAAGGCACTGGAGACGAAGCTGAAGGCACTGGAGACGAAGCTGAAACTCATTTGACATGACTGCCGGTTCAGATGGCATGGCTGGCACGACTGAAGCTGTACGTAGTCTAACTGCCCTAGCTGATCCCAACTGAGGGTCAGCTATGTGTAAACTCAACCACAGCCTACCCCAAGACGCAGCTGGGTCTTCCATCAATCGAACCTCTCGGCGCTTTCCACTGCTGACGATTCCGAAAACAAACGCGCTAGCAACTCCGGTTGTCCAGGTAGCGATTGCAATGCCTGTGTTTGTAGCCAAAGTGCGGTGGTGAGCTGGTTAGCTTCCATAGGCGACAGGGCATGTGCTAGCCCAGGTAACCGTGGCGACAAAAACTCTGGCGAAAACGATTTTATTTTGGAGATCATCTTAATACATCCCGCTGGATCCTTGGGGGTAGATTATTCTGTAATGATCGTTTGGGGACACTTTTATTAACTTTTACTCTATACACAAAGTGAAAACAAACGCAGTTTGTTTATAAACCAAACGCGAATGAGAATCAACAAACAAAAGTACAGGCTTATGAAATAAAATCCACAAAATTAATACCAAAATCCTAGACAACATAAAGCTCAAGATTCCAACAAACAGTCCACCAAATGGAATGCCTTACAAACACTTAATAATCCGCGACGCGGCCACCGGTGTCATCGCCTTGGCAACTAAATCCAGCTAAACAAGGGGGTTGTGCATGCATTTAGTGCTGTTTTTAAAGTGATAAATTGTACTGTATATTATTTAATAAAACAAATTTTATAGAAGTAATGCCAAGGTGCTCCAATAGTTTTAGCCCTATGCTATAAAGTGCATTTTACCAGAAATCTAATATTTGAAAATATCTATTAATAATTACATAAATTAATATCTATCATTCATCATCTAACTGTTTGTAACGCGGAGCTGATCGCACAGTACAGAGCCGAATCCATAATGCAGTGAAGTGGTGAAGGTTTATTTACAAATGGTGGTGCAGAGACATTTACAATGATCAAACATAAACAAAACACAAAGACGAGACATGAGGAGACTATAAACAAATATATACAATAATATATACAAAACTATGTACACAGGCTTGACAAAACTTGACCATATCAAAGTTTCCAAGTGACCAAGAACTCCACAAAGTTTATTACCAACTCCGTACTTCAATAACCCAATATTAGCCTTAAATATTACATCACTTTGGCGTAAACATGTGGTGGTGCCTCATCTGCTGATACTGCACAAGTGGCTTGGTCCGCCACTTTACATAGCCCCCCTCTCTAAAGGACGCCCTCCAGGACGCAGCCCAAGAAACCCCCCCCAAAAAACCCCCAAAAAACGAAACAGCACATTACTAAAACCAAAATACACAAACATGAAAACAGATACAAGGGAGGAAAGACAGAGCGGACAAGCAAAACCGGTTAGGGCACCAGGGAGCAAAAAGGATGGAGAAAAAAAAGAAAATGAGCAGGGAGAAAGCTAGAGAACATAAGAGAGACAGAAACCAGAGTAAAAAGGGGAGACCAGGGAAGAAGGCACACGTACGAAACATGGACAAGAGCACGGAAGGAGAGACCCAGATAGGGGCCAAACTAGAAACCGAGGAAGGAGATAGGGAGAGACAAGGAGAAAGAAAGTACACAGTCAGCATGAGGAAACAGCAAATTAACAAAAACAACAACATAACACGATCAGGGCAAAGGGAATTACAAAAACAAACTAAGATACACACAAACAGGTACAGGCAAATAGACCAAATTCAAAGTCTCTAGGTGGGCGCTTGACCGAGAACTGTCCATAGACAAAACAGGAGACACTGAAGGGGACGTAAAGGAGGGACCGAGGGGGACGCTGAAGGAGGGACCAAGGGGGATGCTAAAGGAGGGACTGGGGAAGACGCTAAAGGAGGGGCAGAGGGAGACATTAAAAGAGAGACAGAGGGGGACTCTAGAGGGGCAGAGGGGGACTCTAGAGGGGCAAAGGGGGACTCTAGAGGGGCAGAGGGGGACTCAAAAGGCGCAGATGAGGGCTCAGATGCAGGCGCAGACGAGGGATCAAATGCAGGTGGAGACGAGGGCTCAGATGCAGACGCAGAGCGGTCTGATGCACACACATCCTCAGGTTCACTAGAACCTGAAATGATCGCCGAAATCCGATGCTCAAAGTGTTCAATATCCACAGGTTGCCGCCAGTATAAATCCCAAATGGCAGCTATAGCCAGTAATGCCTCATCCCATAATAAAATTAAAAAGAACTCACACAAGCCGTAGGGAACTGATGAGTGTGAGCTAAAAAACGGCAACACTCCAAGTCTAGACAACGTTCCTGGTTCCCACTGAACCTCGTAGGCAGGACCGGGAGCTTACCAGCAGAATGGCGCTAGCAATCGGGCTAGGAGGTTACCCTGCCCGGTTAGCGATTGCACTGCCAGAGTATATAAACGGGAAACAGCGACTAGCTGGCTAGCCTCCGTAGCCTTAAAGTCTATCGCTAGCTTCACTAACCGCACCGACAAAAACTCTGAACTCTTTTAAAACGGTTTAAAAGAGTTCATCACCTCGTTACTTCCACAAAGATTATTACCAACTCCGTACTTCAATGACCCACGATACGCATAACCCACGTGTCGCCTTAAATATTACATCATCATCCTGGCAACCTAGTTGCCTGGACAAAGACGCTAAACATGTGGATGGTGCCTTGCCTGCTGATGCTGCGCAAGGGGTGGAGCTTCGTCTGCTCACAGTTTGTTATACAAACAAATATAAATCTATTAAGAATCCGAAACAATATCACGCAGCAACGCTGCTCTAATGGAAATCGCACATAGCTTCTGGAACTCGAACATAGAAACAGATTGTGAGCTCAAAGAGAGATCGAGGGCAGAGAACAAAGAGAGATCGAGGGCAGAGAACAAAGAGAGATCGAGGGCAGAGAACAAAGAGAGATCGAGGGCATAGAACAAAGAGAGATCGAGGGCAGAGAACAAAGAGAAATTCGAGGGCAGAGAACAAAGAGAGATCGAGGGCAGAGAACAAAGAGAGATCGAGGACAGGAAAAGGGAATGAGGACGGGACAAGGGAGCGAGGACCGGACAAGGGAACGAGGAGAAGATGAGGGAGCGAGGACAAAACCAGGGAGCGAGGACAGGACGAGGAGCGAGGACAGGATGAGGACAGAACGAGGGAGCAAACAGCAAGGACAGGATGAGGAATGAAGGAGCGAGGAATTAGGGAGCAAGGACAGGACAAAGGAGCAAGGACAGTAGGAGGACAGAATGAGGAACAGACAAGGGAGCGAGGACAGGATGTGGATAGAATGAGGAACGGATGAGTGAGCAAGGACAGGACAAGGACAAAGTGACGACAGGATGAAGACAGAGCGAGGACAGGATGAAGACAGGGCAAGAACAGGACGAGAAGGCGAAGACAGGACGAGGAGCGAGGACATGATGAGGACAGAACGAGGACAGGATGAGGACAGAACGAGGGAGCAAAGAGCGAGAACAGAACAAGGAATGAGGGAACGAGGAATGAAGGAGTGAGGACAGGGCGAGAGAGCAAGGACAGGATGAGGACAGAATGAGGAACAGACAAAGGGGTGAGGATAGGATGAGAGAGCAAAGACGGAACAAGGGAGCAAGGAAGGGGCAAGGAAGGGGGATGGGGCAGGGAACGAAGATGGGGCGAGGAATGAGGACGGGATGAGGAAACGAGGAGAAGACTAGGGAGCGAGGATAGCACGAGGGAGCGAGGACAAGACGAGGAGCGAGGACAGGATGAGGACAGAACGAGGGAGCAAAGAGCGAAGACAGGATGAGGAATGAGGGAGCGAGGAATGAGGGAGCAAGGACAGTATGAGAACAGAATGAGGGACAGGACGAGGAAGCGAGGATAGGACAAGGAAGCGAGGACTGGATGAGGATAGAATGAGGAACGGATGAGGGAGCAAGGACAGGACGAGAACAAAGTGAGGATAGGATGAGGACAGGATGAGGACAGAGCGAGGACAGGATGAAGACAGGGCAAGGACAGCACGAATACAGAATGAGGAACGAGGACAGGACGAGGGAGTGAGGACAGGACAATAGAGCGACGACAGGACAGGACGAGGGAGCGAAGAGCGAGGACAGAACCAGGTCAGAAGGCAGAAACTAGGACCAGGAAAGAGAAATATGGCTAGAGGGGCAAGGCAGTGAGCCCAGAGAGTGAGAAATCGGAGACCGGGGCACAAGAAATCAGACAGGGGAACGAGAGATCGAGAAAACCAGGACGGCGAACAAGGAAACCAGGACAGAGAACTAGGAAACCAGGACAGAGAACAGGGACAGAGCAAGGATATGACAGTTATCAACACACAACAATAAATTGAGGGCTGAGGCTCTAAACAGAACAATAATGTTAAAATATACAAACTTCTGTGAAAAAATTTAAGGAAATAAGGTACTCAGTCTGCGGCACAAAAAAGGAACAGAGGGGGTCCGGATCTATGAACAGTCCATAGTCTCGGAAGGTCAGGGTCAGGGCAAGGCTTCCAGGCCTCTATGAGAGAACGAGGCCTCCAGGCCGCCACGGGAGTAGAGAGTGGCTCCAAGACCACCACGGGAGCAGAATGAGGCCTCCAGGCCTCCTCAGGAGCAGAGGGTGGCTCCTGGATCACCACGGTAGCAGAACGAGGCCTCCAGGTCTCGACGGAAACAGAGGGGGGCTCCTGAACCACCACGAGAGCAGAGGGTGGCTCCTGGATCACCACCGGAGCAGAGGATGTCTCCTAGACCACCACCGGAGGAGAGGGTGGCTCCTGGACCACCACTGGAGCAGAATGAGGCCTCCAGGCCTCCGTGGGAGCTGAGAGTGGCTCCTGGACCACCACCGGAGCAGAGAGTGGCTCCTGAGCCACCACCGGAGCAGAGGGTGGCTTCTGGACCACCTTGGGAGCAGAACGAGGCCTCCAGGCCTCCTCGGGAGCAGAGGTTGGCTCTGGAACCACCACAAGAGCAGAGGGTGGCTCTTGAACCACCTCGAGAGCAGAACTAGGCCTCCAGGCCTCCTCAGGACCTAGTGGGAGCGCCACGACCTCCTCGGGACCTGGTTGGAGCGCCTTCCTCGCGGGAAGATCCGTGAAAAATTTTCCCGCCGGGGCATGCATTGCGACATGCGCGTTCAGCGCAGCCGGACAACCAAATAAATTTTTTTTTCGCGGGCAGGTACTACCCGAGCGTGTCCCGCTGACTCCATGGTTTGGGCGGATAATTCTGTTACAGGTTAAGAACACCAACAGGAGCAGACCAAAGGAAAACGCTCTTATTTATAGGTAAGTACAAATAAATATAAAACTATAAAGACACTGAAACAAAACCGCGCAGCAACGCTGCTCTAATGAAAATCGTACTTAGCTTCTGGGACTCGAACATGGAAACAGGTTCTGAGATCAGACGAACACTTATCCACATAATCGTGGACGTATAGTCCAAACAATAATCCGCACGATTATTAAATAACGCACGATCGCCCGGCTGATTGATCGCCAATCAGCGGGCAATGGTGGTTAGTGATGTGGAAGGGGTAGGGCGTGACACTAACCCACACATTCTCTAATTCCTGGTCACATGAGTCTGCTGGAGCCTATAGGGTGAATACCAGGGGTACACTATTGATAGTGCCACACACATTCTCAAAACGCACTCCTGTGGACAATTTAAAGTCAAAGTCAAAGAAGTTTTATTGTCATTTTAAGCATATATGACAGATCACCATACAGTAAAATGAGACAAAGTTTCTCCAGGACCTTGTTGTTACAGTCAGTAAGTATAGACAATAAGAACAGTGCAATAAGTGCAACACAAAGACAACAGATAAAGACAATAACACAAAGACATAGACACCGACTAAAAATTGTCAGTGAGGTACTTACTATTGAGGTAGTTAACAGTGAAATAATGCAAAATAATTTGAGTAAACAAATGCAGTTAAGGTGACGAGTGTAATATTTAAAGTGTACTGTGCAGTTGTGAAATTATCTGTGTAGTTTTATAAGGACAGCAGTGTATGTTGCAGTCCGTGTGTGCTTCCGTCTGTAAGTTAAAGTGCATTTTGTGTGTCCGTCCACTCAGCTCCTCATATTGAGCCTACCTCTCCTCCCTTATAGAAAATAACACGAATAATCCCAGGTTCCTGTTTAACACTGTAGCTAAATTAACTAGGAATCGGACCACCACTGACATCTCCACCAATACAGCCTGCAGCAGTGAGGATTTCAGGAACTTCTTTGATGACAAAATTGTAAAGATTAGGCAGACAATTCAGACTGCTAAGATAGTTCCTTTAACTAGCTTAGATGATTTAGAATGCGCTACGCTTTTAGAGAATTTCTGTCCCAAAGAAGAGACTGAATTAATTTCACTTATCTCTTCTGCAAAATCATCAACATGTATATTGGATCCTCTGCCAACCCAATTCTTTAAGCAAGTGGTTCCGTCTGTAACAGAACCCCTACTTAAAATAGTTAATACTTCACTCAGCAGTGGGTATGTCCCTAAATCGTTTAAATTAGCAGTGATAAAACTGCTAATGAAGAAACCTGACCTCGACCCTAGTAAGGTGTCAAATTACAGGCCGATATCGAACCTTACTTTTATTTCCAAAATCTTAGAAAAAGTAGTAGCACAGCTGTTATGTTCGTATCTACAGCAAAATAACATTCATGAATTTTATCAATCAGGTTTTAGAACTTATCACAGCACTGAGACGGCACTTGTTAAGGTAGTAAACGATCTGCTCTTGGCCTCTGATCAGGGCTGTGTCTCTCTCCTAGTTCTATTGGATCTTAGCGCAGCTTTCGACACTATAGATCATAACATTCTCCTAAATAGATTAGAGAAGGTAGTAGGTATAAAAGGGACGGCCCTTGCCTGGCTCAGGTTCTATTTAACAGACCGCTATCAGTTTGTTGATTTAAATAGCGACCAGTCGATGTGCTCACGCCGTAAGTATGGGGTTCCCCAGGGCTCGGTGCTCGGTCCCCAATATTTTCATTATATATGCTCCCACTCTGCAATTTAATCCGTAAACATGATGTTAGGTTCCACTGTTACGCCGATGACACACAGCTGTACATTTCAGCTCGACCAGATGCGGAATGTCAGTTAGATAAAACTGGATGTTAAGCAAGTTCCTGCTGCTAAATCCAGAAAAAACAGAGGTTCTTTTACTGGGACTGCCGGTAGCCAGGGATAACTTTTCTGATCACACTTAAACGTTAGATGGTCTGTCTGTAGCATCAAGTGCAACAGTCAAAGACTTGAGTGTGATCTTAGATTCCAATCTTACATTTAACACCCATAAAGATAATATTACTAAAATAGCGTTCTTTCACCTTAGGAATATCTCTAAAATTAGGAATATTCTGCCATTAAATGATGCAGTTATTAATCCATGCCTTCATCACGTCCAGGCTGGATTATTGTAACACTCTGCTTTCTGGATGTCCAGCAAAGCTTATAAATAAACTTCAGTTAGTTCAGAACGCAGCAATGAGAGTCTTACTAGGACCAAGAGATTCGAACATATCACCCCTGTTCTATATACACTGCATTGACCCCCGGTGAGATTCCGTATAGATTTTAAAATACTACTTTTAACGTATAAAGCACTAAATGGTCTTCCACCTCAGTACCTTAGTGATCTGGTGGTGCCTTATGTTCCTCCACGCCCACTTCGTTCAAAGGATGCGGGCTGTCTATCAGTGCCACATGTGAATAAAGTTACAGCAGGGAGCAGAGCGTTTTCATATAATGCCCCAAAATTATGAAACAGTCTACCAGTTTATGTCCGATAATCAGGCTCAATATTTAAGTCTCAATATTTAAGTCTAGATTAAAGACCGATTTATTTAGTCAGGCATTTCAGTGTTAGTACGCCTTTAGATAAAGGAGTAGACCGAGAGGACTCATAGATGTTGATTATTATGGTGATGTGATGCTGTTTGGATGCTGTCATCCGGACTCTCAACTATCACTCAGTTGTCTTTGGTGGTGGTCTGGTTGCCTTAAATATCATGGATCCCTCATGTCTGTGCCTCCCCCGGTTCTCCTTTTAGTTAGGCTGTACTAGTTAGTATGGCCGGAGTCCTTTCCTGCACTGAACTCTCAGTATCTTACAACCTCAATACCATTTATACAATATATAACTATTTTTTTATCTACCGCCCCCTCTTCTGTCGTGGTAGAAGTGGTAGCCTAGTGGTTAAGGTGTTGGACTAGTACCAGAAAGACCGGGGATCGATTCCCACCTCCACCAAGCAACTACTGTGGGCCCTTGAGCAAGGTCCTTTATCCACAATTGCTCAGTTGTAAAAAGAGACCAAATGTAAGTCGCTCTGGATAAGAGCATCTGCTAAGTGACTAAATGTAACTGTCGAGGTATAAGTGCTGCCCCACCGCGTTGGATCGGGAGCGTTGTGTATCGGCTTGGTCATCACATTCCCGCGATGACTTCGGTCATCACCCCATTTCCAGCCACCTGAACTGTTTTCACTTACACTTACACATACATTAATTTCTGTTCAACCCAAATGAGGATGGGTTCCCTGTTGAGTCTGGTTCCTCTCAAGGTTTCTTTCTAATTCCACCTAGGAAGTTTTTCCTTGCCACTGTCGCCTCGGCTTGCTCATCAGGGTGTGTGTTGTCATTCATAATGCTGTGTGCCTTGTGTATATGTCTTTGATAGAGGGAAGAGTGACTCTGATGATCTTTTCAGCTGTCCTCACTATCCTCTGCAGGGTCTAACGTTCCATAATGGTACAATTCCCAAACTAGAAAGTGATGCAGCTGCACAGGATGCTCACTATAGAACTAGGTGAGGATGGAGAGTCAGAGGTGTGCTCTCTGTTGGACTTGGTGAGCTGGTGTTGAGTGACCAGCTGAGGTTCTCTGCCAATTTAACCCAAAGTACTTTGGTGCTCTTGATGAGCTCCACTTGGGATCAGTCAATTTTATGCAGAGTGTGGTCACACTGTGATCTCCTGAAGTCAACAACCATCTCTTTAGTTTTATCCACGTTAATAGGGAGAGATTGTTGGCTCCGCACAGTTTTTAGTTGTTGTACCCCCTCTGTATGCTGACTCATCATTCTTGCTGATTAGACTCACCACGGTCATGTTATCAGACTTAATGATGTTGTTTGAGCACAGTCGTGGGCCAGCAAGGTGAACAGCAGTGAACTGAACCAGCTGCTGAGGGATGATTGTGTTGAATGCTGAACTAAAGCCTTTGAACAGCATTTGTACACAAGTGTCTATTTTCTAGATCTGATAGTACAGGGTGAAGGGTGGTGGTGATGGTGGAGTCCGTGGAGCTGTTAGGACGATATGCAAACCAGTGATGGTGGCAGTAGGTTCTTAATGTGCCTCATTACAAGCCTCTCGAAGCACTTCATGATAATACCACCAAACAACCTGGTGCCTAGAGAACTTTGCAAAGATCCCTTGCCCGGGAATAGAACCTGTGTCTTTTTTGCAAGGTAACTTCTCTGTGAGGCAACCATGCTTACCACTATGCCATTACACCATCCATAAAAATTAATATAGAAATATTGAATAATTTGTATTGTTCTATAATATTTTTGTATACTTAATGTGGCTCTTTGTTGTTAAGTGTAATTTGTTGTTTTCTGTAGTTCTGTGTTGTTTTATGTATCTCTTTGTTGTTTTGTGTAGTTCTGTGATGTGTTATGCACCTCTTTTTTGTTTTGTGTAATTCTGTTTTGTTGTATGTATGTCTTTGTTGTTTTATGTGTAGCACCATGGGGTCCTGGAGGAACTATGTTTCTTTTTATTTCCTACTGCATCTGTAATATATGGCTTAAATAACAATTTTTAAAAACCAAGTATCCAAGTAACCAAAGTATCCAGAGAAAACCACAGAGGTACATGGAGAAATAACAGCAAATAATTTTTTAATTATACCTCAATGAGCATTAAACAATTCCTCTAATTTCAGTCATGATTATTTTATTTTTTTTAAATTTGTGCTTTCTTTATAGCCACAAGGCAGTGGAATAATGTTTTTGCCTTTCTGTTAATGATGTCTAAACAAACATTCATGTTTAATTCTATTATTGACTAAGTGTATAAATACTTACTTTATGTGGTGCAATGTCTTTTTAACACATTTAATTTGGTTCAATGTAGTCTTTTAGTGTGCTTTGGGTAGTTTTTTGTGATTTTATTGTGTCTCGTCTTTTATTTTATGTATTTTATTTTTGGTCAAGTATACCCTTTGCTCATTTTCTTTTCTGCTTAAATGAACACCCTTTATTGACTGACCTCTTTTTTAATCACCACTATAAGTAATCTTGTCTTATTGTGTCACTTTAGAGAGTAAAGTTAATCTGTAGTGTACAGTGGGTATGGAAAGTATACAGAACCCCCTAAAATTGTCACTCTTTGTTATATTGCCATTTACTAAAATCATTTAAGTTTATTTTTTTCCTTATTAATGTACTCACACCAGCCCATATTGTGAGAAAAACACAGAATTGTTTACATTTGTGCCTCTGCCATTCCTCCTTGTAGATCCTCTTCAGTTTTTTCAGGTTGGATAGTAAACGTTGGTGGACAGCCATTTTTATGTCTCTCCAGAGATGCTCAATTGGCTCTGGCTGAGCCATTCAAGAAACAAGAAAGCTGGGCTATGGGCTCGCTAGATAGACAGGATTGCTGACAGGTTGGGGACTACTCTTTTTTCAAGAAATGACGAATTTATAGAGCGATAACCATGGAAAACCCAGAATGAGTGGAGTCTTAATTAGGCGGTAGTAACTTAGGTTACTTAGGGCGGTAGGAAAGAAATAGTCTCTACATGGCCTGTTCCAACCTAACGGGTGATGGCTCGACCAATAGTGTGGCTGTCAATGGCTGCAATGTGGAGGGCCGGATTACTTGGTATTCGGAGGGAATTCAGAGCTTATGTACCATTTTTCTCATCGATTGTATTCAACGCAGACCCCAAGTCCACTAGGGCAGAGAATAAACGGGTTATGATTAAAGTGCAGCCGAACAAGCACTAATAGGCATAAATCGGCAGCAACTTGCACAACAGCAAAAGAGACTTATTTTTACAGGCCTGGGGCAGGGCTTACAGGGCAATATGCATATTTATGATAAGGTGCACCACAATAGAGGCCGAGGTTGAAACGTCTTCATCACAGTTTTTCTTCCACAGTTTATATGGTCCCAACTGCATAGGTTGATGAACTGAATTTCTTACCGCAGTGTTGGGGTTAGTAGTCAGTAGGTGATTGCGGAGCAGGTTGTCTATTCGAACCGAGTCATGACACGAGTCGCTTTCTCAGAGTTCTGAAACTGATAGTGTAATCAGTCCATTCCTCCCACACCTGCTCAAACACCTTGCAAAGCTATTTCAGGAAGTATTCACTTGAATTTTGGATCGAAGAATTGTTATCCCAAACTGCAGCTGCCCAGTCTAACACTCTTCTGGTAACTAGTGATAGCAAGCAAGCACTTTTCTTATTCTCAGTGGGGAAGCTCTGAGGTTGGTTTGCAAACAAAATGTGGCAACTCTGAATCTTTGTTCTTGGGGAGTGACATAAGTGTACCCGATGTCGGTGTGGAAACGGTAGCTGATTCAGAAGTTGCTAAAACATTGAGGTGTTCCTGGAAGATGTTTAGTGCTTCCATGAGAGGTTGAGTAGGAGCCCAAGTATTCTGTAATGAGGAATTGGAAGCTGAATATATGTTGCAGTACACTTCAGCAAAGTAGGTTCAAACAAAAACATTTGACGGGTAGATAATATAAACAAGTCCAATACGACAGGTAATATTCAAAAACGGGGAAACAGACAAAGTCAGTAATCCAGAAAGTAGAAATAAAATACGCAAAACACTTGGTATGTTAAGGTTGCGAAATAATACTTTGTAATATGGCTAACAAATGGTCCTCCTTAAATATGGCGCCTACACCCTCTAACCAGGAACAGGAAGTTAGTCAGTTAGAATTAGGGTAAAGGCGTCCTTGTGTGACAATTAGGAGATGCTGCATCTGCTACAGTATGCTGGAGAACGCTTCATTTAATAATGAACAGTCATTCTGTTTACTCCAGGTTTCTGTTAAATATATTAAACTTCTGATCTATGATAATTTCACTAACAATAGGTACTTTAGAAGCAATCACATCTACCTGCAAAAAATATGTAAAGAAATACTCAGCACACCAGGTTTCGGGGTTTGTGGTCTGCCAGAGAGTTTTTTTTTATGATAATAGGCTACTCGGGTTGGCCGTTTATTTGTAATTATAACCCTGTGTTAACTGCTGAATTTGCATCAAGACACAACAGGAGTCTTAAACTTGGCATCACAGAATGCCTGATCCTGAATCCTCTCTTTGTACTGCATCTTTGATTAGAGCAGACATGCATAATACTTGCCTATAACTGCAACCAGAACCACCTGGGAAATGTAGAGCTTTGTAACTTCTTATGTGCATTTGTATGGTTTGTCATCCTTTTAAAACCTTTTTTAGTTTTGCATGGGATTTTTATTATAAGAATGGCATGTGGCAAAAAAAACAGTTATTCATCCGGTCCTTATGGCCCGGTGACACTGCAAAATGTTTTCGAAGCAATAAAATATGAATCCAAGCGCACAATAACATTTTTCCAGGTGGTTCTGAATTCCTACCTGCATTAATTATTTATTTACTTTTATTATACTTGGCATGCAGACGTTAATATGGACACAAGCGAAGTATAAGCCTTTTGCTTAGTCTCTGATAGGAATAAGACATTTATGAGAAAAATGCTACAACATGCAAAAAGAGAAATTCACAGACGTGTCGATAATTACGCTTTTAAGCGTAATCCAGTGGTTTGCTGCAGTTCCGTGTAGAGTCAGAGAGCCAGAACAGGTGTTACAAAAGATACAGTATCTAAGGAATGATAGCAACTTTCCAAAGTATGGTGTCATCATGAAAAATGAAAAACAAAAAACAGCGGTTTGGCAACACACAGTGGGAGATCACAGATATACCCCCTCCATTTGAGTGGACTTGCTAATAACGTAAATACAAACCAGATGCCCACCTGTATCAGTGTCTGCTAATAAATTGCCTTTCTTTGATAGAATCCATAAACCCTTTAATAGGATAGATCTTATTAAAGAACTTTTATGCTCATTAGTAAACTGCAGTAACTACCAACAATTAAACTAGCCAGCCAAGTCATGCACAAGCACCTAGCACCTGAAAGTAATTTGGGACTTGTGTTTATATCATAACTTTTATTTGTTTTATATGTTTACAGATTTCAAATTTGTAATAAAGCTTTTTGGCCCGGTGTTGTTTCAGCAATTTTCTAATTTGACAGTCTATGGGATTCAGCAGATCTTTTAGACTTGTAAAATGCCAAAACAGCCAGATCTGTGTCTGTGTGAGATACTGAGTCCAGTGATTCTGTGGATTTTAAAGATTTATTGAGGGCCCTCTATTGAAAGGACTATGGCAAATGCAGTCAGAAAGGTGTTTTAAGCAAAGTTGGTGTCAAACTTGAGCAGGGACTCCAGATTTGCACAAGTGACTCAAAGGACTCATGAGACATGAGTCAAATCTCTTATCAAAAGTGGATTCTGAGAAATTCAGCTTTACGAGAAACTGTTGTATTCTCTTATGTGACACTGGCAATATAAATCACCTGTTAAGAATAAGAACTTAATGTGCTGAAAGCATTTCATGCATTAGCATATTGTAAAAAGATTAGTGTCATATGATGAGCATATTTTTCATATTGGGCAAGTTGCATTTTGTAAGATACAAAGTGTAGCTTTTAAAATTTAGCTTGTTTGCTTCTAGACAATTTAATTTAATTTTAATTTGTATTTGTATAGCGCTAATGGCGATTTGCATTGTATCAAAGTCTTGAAGTTTTACACAGAATACAGTAACAATGAAAAAGTGTAAGATCAGGAGGAGACCTTTAGTGAAAATAAACTCAAGAAGGAACCCATCCTCATCTGGCACAGAATGTTTATTACAGCTTACAATAATGTTGATCAAATGTAATTTTAACTGTAGCATTTGGTTAGTGGAGCAGTTTCCTGACCTTATTGCATCTTTATTTTTTACACAATCAAAATCCGATCCAGTGTGCTCATTCACATAGCACATAACTCTTTCTTTCCTCAGACTGTAGTCTCTTTAACATGAGCATAAACGTGCACACAGGTTTTTTTTATAGCTTTTGGCGTGCATTCTGTCTCTAGTTGTTTCCAATTCTCACCATGATAAAGACTTCCAATTGCAATTGGAAACGTATTTGTGTCATGCATTTAAATGTGTTAAATTGACAATTTTTTAATAGTAATATCTAAATTTTAATAGCTAATAATAATTTTTTAAAAGTATATATGATTTTTCAGCATTGGTTCTCAGATTTTAATATTAATTAAACAATGTAAAAGAACAATAACACTAAAAGAAGTGTCCAAGTTCCTCGTCCAATGGAAAATATCGATTCATTCCAGCCTTTTTTTTTCCTTTTTTCCACAGAAAACCTGAAACCACGTTGGGGCATTTCCAAGAAACAGGCATTATTAAAGAATGTTTCAATAAAACCTTTACTGCTACAAAAATACAAAGATCAGTTTACAGTGGAACTTTTTTGTGTATTAGTGAATTAGTGGAGTCCACATTCTGTATGTGGGTATGGAAATGTTTTTAGTAACGCTGAATTGTAATTATACTTTGGTTATGAGTCTTAATACATGACTGAAAGAAATCAATTAAAGGAAATCAATTTTATTCTTGCAATTGACTTATTAATAAAGAATTAAATATTAGGTAAATATTTTAATTTTGTTCCTGATATAACTGGCTAAGGAATTTACAGCAACAATGAGAAGAATCTGGGGTTTCGAACTGTTTAAAGTAGTAATTAGCATTTCCGGTGCCAGATGGTCAGAATATTTTAGTGAGACTTTCTCTCAAACACACCAAACCTAATCAGCTCACTGATGAGCAGATTGTTTTATAACATGGATAATATTAGTGTACAGGCTTGCACACCAGCCAACCAGCTACTTGAACCCGATGACCCCTGCTTTAAAACCTCTAAATACAAAAGACTGATTTCTAAATCGTCAGAGTGAGTGAGTGAGTGAGTGAGTGAGTGAGTGAGTGAGTGAGTGAGTGAGTGAGTGAGTGAGTGAATTAACAACAGTGAATCATTTATTTGGATAGAAAACCACGCTGACTATTATTTAGGTATACTAGGTACTTTTCATGTTCTAGCAACAAATGGTCTTTAAGTTAAGGTCTTTTAATTTTTTATCCACTGTATAATACTGTAATAATAGAATTTCTTTTTATCTTTTTACCTCCCCAATCATAATTCACTGCAATCCCAATCTATAAACTTTCCGCATGAGAATGTAAGAACATCCTTATTATAGCCATTTGTAAAGGACACATGATACCTTTTGATCTATAATCTGTAATAATGTCTATCCTGATTAGCTGAGCACTTGTCAACCTTCTTTTTTCTCCCACACATTTAATCTGTACAGACATGCAGAGTAGCTAATGAACTCGAAGTTTTCTTTTTTTTTTTACGCTTTGTTCAATCAAGTTAAGCTTTATTTAATTGGGTAAATAGTGAGTTCTCTTGGGAAAACCTCTTTCTGGGAAGGGGTTGGTCAGAATAAAATATTTTTCTCTTTAGTTTCTTTAAGTGAGAGCTCTTCTAGGTCCAGGGTGGCAAATTTCTCAGCAAGCCTACAGAAGTGTGTGGGGTTTTTTCTTCTTACCCAGCAAAGGAAGTTCATGAATGCTTTGATGACTAAGGTGACTTTGACACTTGCCTTTATTCATTGAAAAAGAGTGCCTTTGAGCTCATTTGAAAAATATGTTTTGTCTCATTGCCAATAGTGTATAAAAGACACTGTAACTATAGCAACCAACCCTATACCAAGTAATATTAATTAACTAGTGAGTGTGTAAATCAGCAAGTCAATAATTTATCTGAGTGAGTGAGTGAGTGAGTGAGTGAGTGAGTGAGTGAGTGAGTGAGTGAGTGAGTGAATTAACTCATCAATTGGAGCAAAGATGCATGTCAACTCTGTAGGATTTACAGGGTAATAAATCTGTAAAACTTACAGTTTAGATAAGAACACATGAAACTTGTATTCAAGTATCAGTTCTAATGTGGGGAATGCTTATCCTCTGCTTCCCTCTCCTGTTCATTTAATGTAATAACACTTTCATCCTGTTAGTTGGCTGTTTCAGGGAGTGTTACATTTTTGCCTCTACGTATTCCTTATATAGATCTACTTACATAGCTGTTGAGTTTAAAGATTTGTTCAGTTTAAAAAAGTTTATACGTTCCTCATACTTAATATTTTGATGTGGTTACAGCCATTATGGTAGTCAACAAAAAACCTAACTAAAATATTTTGTTTTATTTCACAAAGACTTTGCGCTGTAGTTGCCACTATTTAAATTGATGTAGAAATAAGATATTTGTTTAGAGGAAGAAGGGTTAAAATTATTCTTCATTATAATCATAACTTAAATTAACTAAAAACCTTGCCCAGTCCTTTATTATAATATCAAAAAAAAGGTTTAAAAATAATTATAAATATCAGTTTTGCATTACTATCTGTTAGACACTCAAACAGGAATCAGTATCAGATTATTAGACCAAGCTCTAGTTGTTCTTATAATCTGATATCAATTCCTATTTGAGTGTCTAACAGATAATAAGTATCAGTATCAGATTATTAGACCAAGTTCCAGTTGTTTTTATTAAGGGCTCAGATGTCTTTCTGGAAAAGCAGAAACACTTTCCTGGCTTAAATTTGCAACTCTAACGCTAAAAATAACTTAAAACCTGAAACTTTAACCTTAAACTCTAACCTTTAAGCCTAACCCTACATACTGTATATAATTAGAACAAAACCAATGTTATTATTCATTCATTCATCTTTTCACCCGCTTATTCCCAAATTCAGGGCTACGGAGGTCCACTGAAGCCCATCCTAGTGCACATAGGGCAAGAGGCATGAGCACACACTGAATAGGTTGCCAGTTCAACACAGGGCCTCACATGGACAAACAACCACATACTGACTCCTATGGACAATTTAAAAATCACCAATACACTTAATGTACATGGTTTTAAAGTATTTTATTTTAAAGTATCATGTTTCTGGACTTTGGAATGAAACTGGTTAGCATGTTGGGCTAGCATTAGAAGGTCTTGCTATGAGGCAAGGGTTCTTTCTGAATTCACTTCCACACAAGAGGTTTTCCTACAGGTAGGACTGTTCAAGGAAACCGGCCTAAAACATGTACATTAGGTTGACTAGTAATTCCAAATTGCCCATAGGTGTGAGTGTGTGCGGTTGGGGAAGTGGTGGCTTGCAGTAATGTGCGGTGAGGTTTATGTCTGGTGAGGTACTAAAATTATCAGTCAGATTTAGCTTGTTCAACATTTGATTTTGTTTAAAATTTCACATCAGCAGCTTTACATATACAAACTGTAGCATAGAAAAAACGAACTGCGTTATTTAAATGTTATTATTGTCTTACCTTTCTTTATTAATAAAGTCCATACGCCTCCCCTTTTGAATAAAAGTATTGATAACTTGTCCTCCTTTTATTAATTCTGTTTTAAAAGTCTCTCTGTGAATCCCTAGGATCGCTATCGCCCCCTTGTGATGAGGCAGGAGACCTGCGTGCCTCGGTTTGCAGCTTTTTTTTATTTTTATGAATGCTCAGCACAAGAATGTTACACACAATTGTTGATAATGAAAAATAAAACACTGAATTATATACACCAGCTGAACTAATTAAATTTAATTCATATAGTAAAAGTGTTGGAACATTTATATAGCGACATGCAGAGGGATAACAAAATGGTCTCACTGCAGCGCCAGCACAGAATAGTGATTGTGAAATCCACGGTGAGGCTCAGTGCTGAGCGCTCGTCTCTTCTTGGTATTTGAGCGGTAAATGTGAAAATTAAGCGATTTTGAAAAACAATTCCAAAAATTGTTAAGTTATACATATACTGTACGTCACTAGTGGCCTGGTGGTTAAGGTGTTGGACTAATACCATAAAGACAGGGGTTTCATTCCCAGTACCACGCAGCCACTCATGTAGGTCTCTGAGCAAGGCCCTTGACCCCAATTGCTCATTTTAAGTCACTCTGGATAAGGGCGTCTGCCAAATGCTGTAATTATAATTGTTTTGTCTATGTGTGGCACTGTGATGGACTGGCGAGCTGTCCAAAGCGTACCCCTGCTTTTCACCCTATGTAAACTGGAATAGAAACCAGCAGATCCGCGTGACCCCGAATTAAGCAATAAGCGGTTTAGAAAATAAATGAATTCAAAACACGACCGAGCTGCAGCTGTTGAGTAAAGCCATAAACCCTCATCTGCTCGGATTGGTAAGAAAAAAGAGATAAACGTGTAAAAGCGTCTGCTAAATGCCAGAAATGTCGATGAAGACAGACGAGACCTTATTAAATAAAATTTTTAAAGTAATAAAATAAGAGCGACCTGCTGAGATTGAGATTAAGTATAAGCATACGCGTGGTATTTGCGTCTCCCTGACGTCACTTCGAGAACAACCAATCACATCGCCTTCAACGCAGAACAGGAAATGGTGTCAAATGTGGGTTGCTGCTTAGTGTTTTTGTTCCAAAAAAAGAAAGCTAGTTTGCTAACAAAACACGGGACTTTTTCTTAATAAAGACAGACAATAATGAAACACAACTCTAATGTTCCGGCATTCCTTACCAAGCTGTGGACTTTGGTTGAAGATTCGGACACTAATGAATTCATTTGCTGGAGTCAGGTTAGTTAGAAAAACGTAAACTTTAACCTCAACCGCTACATCGACATGAGTTGCTGTGTTACATGTTTATTTGCGAACCTCGCTTATTTATGATTGAGTAGTTTTTGCCATTTTCTCTCATTTTTGTTAGTTTGTTTAACAGGAAATGCTTATTTACGCTGACACTTTAAATAAGGATCATATTTGCAATGGTGATGGACGGGGGGTGTTGATAAGATGAGATCAGACAGGAATTTCCATGGACGATAATGTTTGCAGATGATATTGTGATTTGTGGTAAGAGTAGGGAGCAGGTTGAGAAGAATCTGGAGAGGTGGAGGTACTCGAAAGAGAGAAGGGGAATGAAAGTCAGCAGGAGTGAGACTGAGTAAATGTGTTTGAATGATAGGGAAGGAAGTGAAAACAGGTAGTGATGGTGGAGTTTAAGTACCTGAGGTCAACAGTGCAAAGTAATGGAGAATGGTTAGAGAAGTGAAGAAAAGAGTGCAGGCAGGGTGGAGAAGAGTGGCAGTGTTTTGTGATCGAGTCTCTGCAAGAGCGAAAGGGAAAGTTCATAAGACTGTAGTGAGACCTGCAATGTTGTACGGTTTAGAGACCGTGGCATTGTCAAAAAGACAGGAGGCAGAGCTAGAGTGGCATTCCACTGGGAGTGACAAGGATGGACAAGATTATTACGTTTATTAGAGGGACCGCGCATGTGGTATATTTTAGAGACAAGGTGAGCGAGGCTAAGTTGAGATGGTATATGTACAGAGGAAACACACAGTATATTGGTAAAATAATGCTGAGGACAGGGGTGCCGGGCAGGAGGAAAAGAAGACCAAGGAGGTTTATGGATATGGTGAGGGAAGGCATGCAGGTAGTTGGGGTGAAAGAGGCAGATTAGAGGACAGGGTAGTTTGGAGAAGACCCACTGTGGCGACTCTAACGAGAGCATCCAAAAGGAGTACAACATTCCTTTACACATCAATTACACAAAGGCAATGTTTAACTTTTTTTCCCATCTATTAAGAAATCCATTCATTCACCTTCTAACCCACTTATTCCCTAATACAGAGTCACAGGATTCTGATGGAACCTATCCCAGGGGAAAAGGCAGGAGCACAGCCTGAACAGGTCTTCAGTCCATCACAGGGACACGTACGAATAACCACACACAAAGAGACTAATGTGGAAGTTTAGAACCATAAATCAACATAATATACATGTTGTTAAGACTGTGTAATGAAACCAGAATCAAGGAGAACTGACTCCCATTCCCTGGAATCAGACGTTTCTTCTTCTCCTTTTGGCTGCTCCCTTTAGGGATCGCCACAGCAGATCACTCTTCTCCACACTACCCTGTCCTCTACATCTGCCTCTTTCACTCCAACTACCTGCATATCTTCCTTCACCACATCCATAAACCTCGTCTTTGGTCTTACGCTTTTTCTCCTGCCCCTCACTTCCATCCTCAGCATCCTCCTACTAATATACTGCATGTCCCTCCTCTGCACATGTCCAAACCATCTCAACCTAGCCTTTCTCACAAAAAATCCTACATGTGCTATACCTCTAATAAAACCATTTCTAATCTTGTCTATCCTTGTCACCCCCAATGAAAATCTCAGCATCTTCAACTCTGCCACCTCCTGCTCTGCCTCCTGTCTTTTTGACAACGCCACTGTCTCTAAACCGTACAATATTGCTGATCTTGCTACAGTCCTATAAACTTTCCGTTTCACTCTTGCCAAAATTCATAAAAAAAAATCAAAAATCTTCTCTACCCGTTCCACCCTGACTGAACTCTTTTCTTCACTTCTCTAATGCACTCTCAATTACTTTGCACTGTTAACCCCTGGTACTTAAATTCTTCCACCTTTACTACCACTTCTCCATGCAAACCCACCACTCCATTGCCTTCCCTCTCATTCGCACTCATGTACTCAGTCTTACTCCTGCTGACTTTCATTCCCCATCTCTCCAGCGCATACCTCCAGCTTTCCAGATTCTTCTCAACCTGCTCCCTAGCCTCACTACAAATCACAATATCATCTGCAAACATCATCGTCCATGGAGACTCCTGCCTGACCTCATCTGTCAACCTATCCATCACCACTGCAAACAAAAATCAGACTCTCTTGGCTGGAAATCAAATGGTGAAGTAACCGTGCTAGCTACTATGCATACATATGTATATGTATAGATATGATGTATGCTGGTATCATTCCAGCATCTTAATCACTAAGCCACTCCTTTCACACAATTCATAGAGTATGCAGACAGAAATACAATGGTTTGAGAGCACATAATATATGGCGCTTACAAGTCTTGTGTAATAATCTTGTATTTAGTGCTTATTTTCTGAACTGTGGTCAAACGTGTCAGAATAAAACCTATGGGAACTGTATAAAGTACATTTCGGGTTCTTCCTTTCTGTCTCCATTGGGTTAAGTTTTTTTTTTATTCCTTTGGCTGCTCCCGTTAGGGGTTGTTGATGGAGATTTTACACTGGATCCGCTTACTAATGCAACCCTCCCTTGGAACTCTTGGGACCGGCGCTAAGGATGCACTGGCTTGTGCAACCCTAATGGCTGGGTTTTTATGGGCAATTTAGACCCACTGATCAGCCTAATGTACATGCTACTGACAGACATGACCTACCTTTTTTTCCTCAGGAAGGAAATAGTTTCCTTGTCCTGGATGAACAACGTTTTGCAAAGGAAATCCTGCCCAAGTTTTTCAAGCATAATAAAATGGCCAGTTTTGTCCGGCAGCTGAACATGTGTAAGTTTGTTTTCTTGTTCTGTCATTAATTAGGTTTTATTGTCTTTAAACAAACCTTTGGTTTTTGTCCTCAGATGGCTTCCGCAAGGTGATGCACATCGATACTGGCATAGTGAAGCAAGAGCGAGACGGTCCGGTTGAATTCCAGCATCCTTACTTTAAAAATAACAGAGATGATTTACTGGAGAACATCAAGAGAAAGGTCGGTTAGGAGTGTTTTAAGGGTGGGACGTCCACTGAGGTATATGCATATGTATAAATATGCATGTCTATACAAATATGAGAGATTTCAGTGTGAAGAGGGGAATTTTATGATCCTGGAATTGAGGTGAAGATGTGACTATGTAGATGTGATGTAGGTTTTACTATACATTTATTCAGAATCTGAGTATTTCTTTCCTATATTAGGTATCCAGCACGAAACCTGAAGACAGCAAACTGAGGAAAGAGGATCTTTCCCGAATTCTGTCTAGCGTTCAAACCGTGCACGACCAACAGGAAAACATGGACTTCAGGCTTGCTACTTTGAAATGGTAAGTACATACATGATAAAATTCATTCCCTCACACCTGCATACCATGCTGTAATAATGGTGTTCTTTTTTTTTTGTTTGTTTGTTCAGCGAGAATGAGGCTCTGTGGAGGGAGATGTCTGATCTTAGACAAAAGCATGTGCAACAGCAACGGGCTATAAAGGAGGTATATAATAACATTTGAAATTATGATGAAAGTAAATTACCCACAGGATGTTGAATTTATTTCCCCTTGTTTCTTTCACCTTAGCTTGTGCAATTCATCCTCACACTGGCCCAAAATAACCGTGTACTGAACTTAAAACGCAAGAGGTAACCAAAGATTTTGTTTTTGACAATTTATTTCTTTTACTATAGTTTATCTAAACTCATGTTTTTAAATTTTTTTTTTTTATCCAGGCCTTTATTATTGAGCAACAATGCAAAAAAGTCAAAATTCATTTCTCAGATCTTTGAGGAACCAGTGGACCACAGTAATGTATGTATTCTTCCATTGTAATTGTCTCACTTTGTTAAAGAATCGGTTGGATTCCACCAAAGCGTACATTTTTTTAACAGTACGTCTGCAAAAAAATCGTTATTGCAGTCTAGTTCCCTCATTGAAAAAGAAAACCATTGGGTCTACAACAGTGACATTTTTGAAGATTTAATAACTGATGAACAAATTGTCAAATTATAGACCTTTTTAATATAATTATGTGGCTAATGGTAAAAGAAACTCCTACTTTGATGATACTAGACAATGACAAAACTGGTTTGTTGCCTTGGCCAAAAAAACCAATTCTGTAGAGTTTAAGACTTGCTACCATTAGTTACGCAGTTGTTGTCCAAATAATAATAATTGCACAAATCCGTCTGCATAAATCACACTTAACCTAAATTTAAATTTACTGTTTGCCAGCTTCATGAATGATAAATAAGTTTACATTAATTAATTCAAATACATTAACATGTTCATTTTGGAATGTTTATTCACCCTCACTATTTCTGCTTCTCTTTTTTAGTCAGCAGTCAGCGGGCTTAACAGCAACACCGATGTTTCTGATGATGTAATCATCTGTGACATCACGAACGAAGACACAGAGGTCACAGTGGATACGGTACCAACAGTCGATGACAAGTAAGCTGTGTGTGTGTTCAGATCATTTTGGCCACAGAATCACAATATGACGTAAAGAAACAACAATTACAATGACGTTAAAAGAGAAGTAAAAGTAACTAAGAAGAAACTAATGGGCATATAAAGTGGCATTTTTGCAAAGCTGTGGAATTGCATGCAATTAAGTTTTAATTTGTGCTTCACACACTTGTATAAATATAGTGCTGCTTGTGAGTCTGTTTTCTGTATGCTTCTGCTGTAGGGATGTAGAAATAGTTGAGAGAGACTGTGACCACAACCAGGCTTCCGAAAGCAGACGCATAAATGGACAGATAATTTCAACAGATGCTGAAGGTGAAACATCCAGAAGCTGCGACAGCATTCAACCAACCTGCAGCCTGAAGTTAAACCAGTGTTTGGCTCTGAGTCAGGAAGACCCTGTAAAGATGATGGACTCAATCATCAATGAGAGTGGCACTATATCTCAAAACATTAATCTTCTGGGCAAGTAAGTCTGGCCAAGATTTATTATACTATTTAAAAAAAATGTAAAAAAAAGAATCTTACTAGTAAAAACTACTAATTTATTCCATTTGACACTAAGATTTGTGGGTTAATAGTTCAGATGTTTGTTGCAAATAAATTGCAGGATCATGTGAAAATTGCACCACATTACATACTGTTACAGTTTTTCTTGTTTTCTTAACCCTTTTAAGAAAATAGTTAATAAATTTAGGATTAAAGGAATGGTTAAGGGAAATAAAAGGTTAAAGAATTGCTTTGCAAGGTCTGCAGTGTTTTTAAAATAAGAATTATTGTGGTGGGAATTACAGTGATTGTCCTCATTTGCCAAAAATGGTCACTGAAATGCCACTATTAAGACAAGAAAGGTTCCATTCAATCCACTCCAAAGACTGAGACAGCCATTTATGTAGTGGTTATTAATTATAAAATTGTATAATATCTTCTACAGAGTTGAGCTGATGGACTATTTGGACAGTATTGACTGCAGTTTGGAAGACTTTCAGGCCATGCTATATGGAAAACATTTCTCCATCGACTCTAACCTTTTTGAGGTTTGTGCTTTTCTGTACAAGTGTTTGGCACAAAGTCCTGATCTGAACTCCTTTGGGATGAAATGGTATGCACCCAGACAGTGTCTGATCTCACTGATACTGTTGGAGATGAATGAATAAATTGATGTGGAATGTCTTACTAAACTTAATCCAATAGCAAAATGGGAATAAATCTGGAATAAGATGTTTGAAACTGCATGTGGTATTATGCTTAGGTGGCCACAAATGTTTGGAAATAGTGTGTATTAAATATTTTTCAAATCGGAATGGGGAACAACCACCTTTTTCTGGGAGACATTTAGACCTCTGCACTGTGCCATGTCCTTCATGCTTTTCTAATATATAAAAAAATCATGTAAAAAAATTGTGTGATGAAACCGTTTGATTCTTGTAATTTACAGGAAGCTGATGCAAACTCAAAAGATCTTTCAGCTAAAGCTCACAGTTACAGCGCAGGTAAGTAACCAGAAACTCTTCCAAAATCACAGCTGTAATTAAACAAAACAAAGATCTGTACAGTACCTTGTATTCGGTCCTGTTTCAGATAAACAATTGATTCAGTACAGCAGCTGTCCTTTGCTAGCCTTCCTGGATGGTTGCAGTCCTCTCCCCTCAGTCGCCGAACTACAACCTGAAGATCTAAACCAGGTGTCAGGAAAGCAGAACACTGAAGATTCTGTAGACCTTCTCCAGTCATCCCTACAGACAGAAGAAACTCCACGCAGCTCAATGATCCGCCTCGAGCCCCTCACTGAGGCAGAGGCCAGCGAAGCCACACTCTTCTATATGTGCGAAATGAACTCAGATCTGCGTTCCGCCCATCCGACACAGCTTGACATTTAAAACCAGAATGTTTTGTACATATTCATGAAAATGATCTATTTATTTCATTTGACATTTGATCTCACTTCTCTTAACAGATTATGACATTCCTTTATCTCCTTATTTTGACCTTGGTTAATGTTGTCCTTCTTACGTCACAGCAAGATTGTAACATATTGTAGCTTTTTTTTAGTTTACTTTATATTCAATTCTGAGACTGTATGATTAATTTGGATTAGTCATGTGACATGGTGGGCGGCGCGGTGGCGTAGTGGATAGCACAGGCGCCTCACAACAAGAAGGTCCCAGGTTCGAATCCTGGGCGGGATCTTTGTGTGGAGTTTGCATGTTCTCCCCGCGCTTGCGTGGGTTTCCTCTGGGTGTTCCGGTTTCCTCCCACAGTCCAAAAACATGCAGATTAGATGAATTGGTGATTCTAAATTGTCCATAGGAGTGAATGTGTGTGTGTGAATGGTTGTTTGTCTATGTGTTGCCCTGTGATAGACTGGCGACC
>JAOTRA010057104.1:0-17044 GCA_026260255.1 Pseudolaguvia tuberculata | reverse complement strand
AGGAAGACCAAAGAGGAGGTTTATGGATGTGGTGAAGGAAGATATGCAGGTAGTTGGGGTGAAAGAGGCAGATGTACCGGACAGGGTAGGGTGGAGAAGAATGATCCGCTGTGGCGACCCCTAATGGGAGCAGCCGAAAGGAGAAGAAGAAGACTGTTGTTGAAGGAAGACTGGATGGAATATATTAGATTTTTTAAATTATATTTTGAAGTTCATCAGATAGTCAGGAAAGTAGCTAGATACTTAATTTTTTTCTTTGTAAAATTTCAGGATGTCCTGTTAAGGAATAATTATATTGACATAATTTATCTCTGGTGCCTTGATGACATTGTGGCTGTAGTAGTGTTCATGGGCAACTCTTTACTCAAGCTGAGGCTCCACATTGGGTTTCATGATTAAAGTCCACTTCAGTCCATGGCCAACACTGCTTAATGGCTAATAGCGAGCACTATACAAAGATAAAGTTTAGATTTACAAATATATAAATTCACTAGTGTAGTGGATTAGCTTAATTAATAATGTCAGGTCAAAACAGGCTGTATTCCAGTTCATTCGAATGTGTAATATAAAACAAGAAAAACGGACTTCTGCAGTGCACTAGCTTGTGTATTAGCACTTTCCATAGAAATAAATAGATGGATGTAAATTTCAATTTGTTTTTTTAATAATTAAAGATTAGCCATTGCCTTTCTGCCTCCAGCGATCACATGTTCCTAATACTCAGTTATGTTTAGTGTTTTGTATTTCTCTTTTAATTTATTAAATAGGAAACAGTATAGAAATATTAAACTGTTGAACTTTCATTTTCTTGATGTATATATTTTTGTACAATGTGTCCTTTATGAATTTACAAATAGCGCTTTATCAATTATGCAGTAAAATTCACATTAAGCATGAAAACATGATGTGTTTCTCTTTGCTCCTGACTGTCAGGTCTGTTTGTGTCAGAATGAGTCTATTCCTGTCTGCTGCTATTTGTTGGCTAAATATCAATAGGCCATAAAAGGTTTCTGTTATATCATCCTTATGGTCTTTGAAATTCTTGCCTTGTTTGAAAGATGAAAAAAGTGACTTTAATCTACTGATTGTTAATTTTAGCATTGTTCTTTTAAAATCTTTTTTAAAAATCGTATTATTATGATAACTAGTTTGCTAAATTACTTTTTATAATAAGTAACTACTATAACTATTTTATATATATAGTGGGTACAGAAAGTATTCAGACCCCCTTAAATTTTTCACTCTATTATATTTCAGCCATTTGCTAAAATCATTTAAATAATTTTTTTCCCTCTTTAATGTACACAAAGTACTCCATATTGACAGAAAACACAGAATTGTTGACATTTTTGCTGATTTATTAAAAACGAAAAACTGATATCACATGGTCCTATGTATTCAGACCCTTTACTCAGTATTTAATACAGTAGCTAATACAGCCATGAGTCTTTATATATGTTTATATCCCTACCTAAATATCCATACTTGTTACGGTAGAGTACCACACGTTATACAGTATATCAGTTCACAGGATTTATTTGGAGGATAGCACACAAAAAATAGAGTTCTGACTGGACGGACTGAATGGATACAGGGGTGTCTCGTGTGTTCACACTTGTGAGCAAGGGTGCGGGTAAATGATGTTCAGAGTGTGTAATCCAATTGGCTGGACAGGACACAATGGGCTTCACAGGGCTTGGACTGACTCCTAGGAGAACACTGGGAATAATGAAGAAACAGGGTAGTAGAACAGGATATCACTAGAAACATTTAGGCTTAGATGTGGTAATATGTCATATGTTTGTTTAAAAACAAGCCTGGACACAGATTGAGCTTAGCAGTGTGTTTATATAAGAGAGGCGATGACGAGGAACAGGTGAAAGTTATTAAAACTCAGGAGACTGGGAACGAATTTTAGCCAGCACCTCCGGATCAATGGGATACTAGTAAAAACATTGTGGACAGGACAGCCCACCATGTTGAATGCAGAAGGAACTTCTTTTCCACCTAAATGTCCCATTAAGGTGCAAGAGAACTTAATTACAGCTAGAAGTTATTACCCTCTCGTTTGGGAACAACACCAAGCACAATAAATTAGCTTTCCAGAGGGATCATACCATTCAAAGTGAGGTCTCGGACCTGCTGTAAATCTACAGCAAGTGCTACTGGACTAAAGCCAATAGGACAGTGTAAGATTTCAGACTTACAAAAAAATAACTTTCTCTTGTTGCATTTCTACTCTCAGGCAAAAATAGAGAGATTTGTTGTCTGCAGACCCTCAACCAGGACAATCCAATCTAGTTAAGGGTCGTCAGCTTGCATGTGTTGCACACAGTACTTTTATTCATAACAAGCATGCTCACATAGCACCATTTTGAATTGATATATACTATGTATAGTATGCACCGGTACCACTATTTTTCCCCCTTTCAGTCGCAGATACCATTATTTGTACTATTTGTGGATTTCAGAAGAATGGATTTTGGGGTATCTCTTGCCAATTTGTCTGGTCTTGTAAGGTTTTACTATTTCGTACATGTTATCATGTTACTTTCTATTATAAGTACTCACTGTGTATACACACTATGTTAAATCTAGTGAGATCTTTTCCTCCAATGTTTAGACAGCGTGCATTTTTATAGCCCAGAAAAACCCCAAAACGCTGAAGATTTTAAAGGAGATTTCACATACCAGGAGCAGCACTGTGGCGTAGTGGTTAGCAAAGTCGCCTCACAGCAAGAACATCCTGCGTTCGATTACCTGGAAAGCGGTCTTTCTGTTTGCATGTTCTCGCCCTGCTTGTGCGGGTTTTCTCTGGGCTCTTACGTTTCCTCCCACAGTCCAAAATCTTGTGCGTTAGGCTGATCTGTGATTCTAAATTGCCCATAGGCGTGAGTGGGTGTATGTGCGGCCCTGTGATGAACTGACAACCTGTCTAGGGTGTACCCTATGTGCACAGGGAGAGACTCCAGTAGATCGCACTGACCAAAAATTGGGGAATGAATGAATTCCCCATACTGGTGTTTATTTAGTTTAAGATGCACAGTAAGAATTTTCAAGTTTGTTCACATTTCAAGTTTGTTCACATTTTGTTCATTTTGTGTGTTTTTCACATTTTAATGACAGGATGCAAACTTTATGTATGCAATATAAAGTTGTTTTGCTTTTAAATATTTAAACCCAATACCAAAATTTCATACCTAAATTTCACCCAAAGTTTATAAACCCTTTTTTTTAATGTTTTGGACTGTGATTTAGAGGACAATAGTGTGTCGGCTTAAAGTTCCGTTCCGTTCCGTTCCGTTCTAGTCCTGTGTTGTTTATCGCCTTATGCTTTTGCTTTCTGTTTATTGATGGTTTTGAGTTCTATTAAAGTGTCCCCGCATCATGGATCCGATCTCCTTGAGTTCCTTACATAATGACTTGCCTTATAAGGATCCAGCCCAGTGGGATTCCTCTTCGCTGGATTCCTCTTCGCTGTTAGCACCCTTGCAAGCCACCACGCATGCTAGCCACCACGTCTCCGGTAGTGTTGCCCACCTGGTTTAACGGGGACCCGGTGATGTGCGCCCCATTTGCCGGAATAATTTTTCAAGTTTCCTGCACATACTCCCCACGTCTCGCAAGAAGTGCGCGCTTGTGTTTTTGTGTTTGGGCGGTAAAGCACTAAGCACGGTATCCGCGGCTTGGGATATAAATCCATGCCTTAGTTCAGATGTTAACTTCCTCCTTGCTCCGTCCTTTGGGGAAGTCCACATTCCGTCCATCAAGCCCGAAGAGCGTCTGCCTGGTTCGGTGGTGGTTGAGGAGCGTTTGCCTGGTCTGGAGGTAGCCAAGGTGTACTACGCTGGTCCCTTCGAGGTGGTGGAGGCTAACCCTGTGCCGTAACCTCTGCATCTGCATCAGAGCCCTCTGCATCTGCATCAGAGCCCCCGTCTACGTCTGCATCAGAGGCCCTGTTGGTCTCTAGTGTCCCCTTTGGTCCCTTCAGCGTCTCCTTTGGTCCCCTCAGTGTCCTCTTCTGTGACCCCTTCTGTTTCCCTTTTACTTCCTTCGGTGTCCCCCTCAGTCCCTTCACTGTCCTCTTCTGTGCTCCTTTTAGTCCATTTTAGTCTCTTCGGTGTCCCCTTTGGTTCTTTCAGTGTCCCCCTTGTTCCTTTCAGAGTCCCCTTTGGTCCCCTCAGCGTCCCCTTCAGCGCCTTCAGCGTCCCATATAGCGCCTTCAGTATCCCCCTCGGGTTCCCCTTTGGTTTTCCCTTCAGTGTCCCCTTCGGTCCCTTCAGTATCCCCTTCGGTGTCCCTTTTAGCGCCTTCAGTATCCTCTTCGGTGTCCCCTGTAGCACCTTTGGTTTTCTTCAGATCCCTTCAGTGTCCCCCTTGGTCCCTTCAGTGTCCCCTCGGTCCCTTCAGAGTCCCATTCTGTCCTTTCAGAGTCCCTGTCTGTCCTTTTGGAGTCCCCCTCTGTCCTTTTGGAGTCCCCTTCTGTCTTTTCCGAGTCCTCTTCTGTCCTTTCGGAGTCCCCTTTAGTGCCCTCAGAGTCCTCTTTAGCGCCCTCAGTGGCCTCTTCGGTGCCCCCTGCGGTGCCCCCTTTAGCACTCTCAGTGGGCCCCACTTTGGAGGCTACGAAGCTTCGTCCTGCTCCCGCTGTGGAGGCCTGTAAGCCTTGTTTTGTTCTCATAGAGGCCTTCAAGCCTCGCCCTGATCCTGCCTCCCCATATATTATGGATTATTCATGGACCAGGACCCTCTCAGTCCCTTCTGTGCACAGTGGGCTAAGTAGTTTCTTTTGTTTTCACCAGTTTGTGTTTTGTTTTGATGTACTTTTCTGGCCTGCCTTTTGTTTTGTATATTTTGGTTTGTTTTGTTTTATCATGTTTTATTTTGAGTTTGTCTGTTTCCTATGGCATTGTTTTAGGAACGCCAGGCGACGTCCTTTTGTGGGCGGGGGGGGGGTTATGTGAAGCAGTCTGACATAGCTCCTCCCCCTTGTTAAGCGTTGTCATCCTGGCAATCGGTTGCCAGGGCGAAGACACATTATTTAAGGCGACTGTTTATTTAAGGCAGTGTGTGCGTCGCGAGCCATTAAAGGATCATACTTTATGGAAGTCTATGTGTGTACCCGGTCAAGCTAAGTCTGGCGATAACTAGTATTGTTTATATGTTTTGGACTGTGATTTAGAGGATAATAGTGTGTCGGTTTAATGTTTCGTTCCGTTCTCGTCCTGTGTCGTTTATCGCCTTATGCTTTTGCTTTCTGTTTATTGATGGTTTTGAGTTCTATTAAAGAGTGTACCCGCATCATGGATCCAATTTCCTTGAGTTCCTTACAGAAGTATAATAATCAAACCATCTATTCATGTTGTGAACAATATCTTCTAAGAAAAGAAGACATATGTGAATGCTTGTTTGCAAATTTTTCTGAAGATTTGTTTCTCTTGTCAGAAGGTGCACTGAGTGGAAGGTGTATATAGAGTGCTCAGATTTTTTTGGTTTGTAAATTAGATTTCCACAGATTCTATATTCCTCATAATATCCTTCAGTTATTTTAATCATATCAATAGAAAAGCAGCATTGTTCGGATTATTCATGTTATATTATTTAATAGTAACGACATAGTCATGTTTTATCATGTATAATCATGTTTATCTGTGCAAAATAATTGAAGGATATTTTTTCTGTGTTCCATTTACTGATTTTGAGACTGTGAGGTACCTTATTTAAAGCTATCATTTATCTCTTCTGCTGTGCTGCTGAAGCCGAGGATGATTCAGGAAAAACGGTCAGACATGAAAATAACATGGGATGATTTTCTCATCTTGAAAAACCCGCACAACCCACATATCTTTAATATCATGAATGTTTGGTTAAATATCAGAAACATTTTGATGCTGAACCTAGTAACAACCTAAAAGAATCAATGACAATAAAACTGGTAAAAAAAGCTCTAAGAATCTTGCGTGCGTAGGTATTTTTTTAATGTTCCAGTAGACGTGCAAGTCATAATAATTGATCTAATTCAATTATCCATCGTAGGGACCACACATAGACGAACAACCACACACACTCACACTCACTCCTATGGGCAACTTAGAATCACCAATCAACCTAATGTAAATGTTTTTTGGACTGTGCGAGGAAAACCGGAGTACCAGGTGGAAATGCAAACTGAGTATCGAACCCAGAACCTTCTTGTTTTGAGGTGAACATGTTAATCAAGACACCACCATCTATAATTTTCCTTCAATATGTTAGTGGAAACCTGGAAACATAAGTCAAGGTAAGCACACTTCCACTATCTTTGTTACAGGGTATACGAATAAGCAGCGGGAGTCAGACTTAACAGAAACACCTTTTATTTCCGGGTTAGTACAAAGCTTTTAAACCAACCAAAACAAAAGCGCGCAGCAACGCTGCACTAATAAACGGAACTAAACTTCTTGGAGTTTAAACAAGCAGACAGACTCAAGACCAGACCGGGACTTTGAACAAGACAGAATCAGAGAGTAGACGAACATATATCCAGCAACCATATATAATAATCCGCGCCCCCGTAAGGTTGACGCTCAACTTAAATAACGCACCATCACCCGGCTGATTGATCGCATCCCCAATCAGCAGGTGATGGTGGTTAGTGATCAGATAGGAGTAGAGCGTGACAGTACCCCCCCTGAAAGGCGCCCTAGGACATAAAAACATACACAGGGCAGAGACAGGGGTACAACAGCGACAGAAAATAGGGGACCAGAAAGCGGGGAGCGCGAGAGATCGGGGACCAGATGGCGGGGAGCGAGACGAGAATCAGACACGATAGAGGGAACCAGACACAAGAGAGGGGACCGAGAATGAGGAACAGACACGAGAGAGGGGACCAGAAAGCGGGGAGCGCGAGATATCGGGGACCAGAAAGCGGGGAGCGAGACGAGAACCAGACACGAGAGAGGGGCCAGAGAGCGGGGAGCGAGACGAGAACCAGACACGAGAGATGGAACCGAGACAAGAAAGAGAACCAGACGAGAGAGGGAACTGAGACAGAGAACGAGAACCAGACGAGAGAGGGAACCGAGACAGAGAACGAGAACCAGACGAGAGGGGGAACCGAGACAGAGAACGAGAATCAGACACGGAAGAGGGAACCGAGACGAGAATCAGACACGAGAGAGGGAACAGAGAACGAGAATCAGACACGAGATAGGGAACGAGAATCAGACACGAGAGAGGGAACTGAGACAGAACGAGAACCAGCCGAGAGAGGGAACCGAGACGAGAACGAGACGAGAGAGGGAACTGAAACGAGAACAAGAACCAGACAAGAGAAGGAACCGAGATGAGCATCAGACACGTGAGAGGGAACCGAGTCAAGAACGAGAACCAGACAAGAATCAGACACGAGAGAGGGCACAGAGAATGGGAACAAGAACCGGACGAGAGAGGGAACCGAGAACGGTAACGAGAACCAGACGAGAGATGGAACAGAGAACGGGCACCAGAACCAGACGAGAGAGGGAAAAGGGAATGAGAGACATGAACCTGAAAAAGAGAGAACCTGAAGAAGAGAGGGGAACCATGAACGAAATGGGGGGAACTAAGAGAACCTGAACAAGAGAGGGGAACCTGAGGCAGAGAGGAGAAACCGAACTTGAGAAAGGGGGAACCTGAGACATTAACCGGAGGCATGGAACCGAGAAAACCTGAAGAAGAGAGGGGAACAAAGAACGAAAAATGGGGGAACTAAGAAAACCTGAACATGAGAAAGGGGAAACCGAACAGGAGAAAGGGGGAAGCCTGAACAGGAGAAAGGGGGAAACCTGAACATGAGAAAAGGGGAAACCTGAGACGAGAATGAGAACCAGAACACAGGACGAGGGCAGGGAACGAGGACAGGACGAGAGTACATAGCCAGGACAAGACAGTGAATCAAAAACACAGCATCGAGGGCTGAGGCTCTAAACAGAAAAAATAAAAAACAACAACTTAGACACGCTGGGGAAAATCATATAAACAGAAAAACAAAGTACTCAGCCCGAGTTACACAGGAAGACCACGAGGGGGTCCGGGTCCATGTACAGCCCATAGTCCTGGAAAGGCAGGATCTGGACGAGGCCCCCAGGCCTCCTCGACAGGAACAGGACGAGGTCCCCTGGCCTCCTCGACAGGAACAGGACGAGGCCCCCCTGCCTGGTCGGAGCCCGGTGGGAGCGCTGCGATCTCCTCGGAGCTTGGTTGGAGCGCCGCAACTTCTTCGGAGCCTGGTGCGAGGGCCCCGAATTCCTCTGAGCCTGGTAAGAGCGCCGCGACCTCCTCGGAGTCTGGTGGGAGCGCCGTGACCTCCTCGTAGCCTGGTGGGAGCGCCGCGACCTCCTCGGACCTTGGTGGGCGCGCCGCGACCTCCTCGGAGCTTGGTGGGAGCGCCGCGGCCTCCTCTGAGCTTGGTGGGAGCGCCGCGACCTCTCTGGAGCTTGGTGGGAGCTTATTTGCCTTAAGTCCTTTCTGGGCTGAGTGGGCGCGCTCCGCCCGCAGTATAGACTCCAGCACCTGGGGACTGCCAAAAACCTCTGCCATTAACGAAAATAAAAAGTCCACATCTTCGCTGACTCGTGGGAATAATTGCCACATGGTGGCGCCCCAAGTTAAGGCTTTCCCAGTCAGCAGCAAAATAACGAAAGCACTTTTCCGGTCTGGGGACGGAAACTCCTCCGGAAAAGTGCGAAAATAACCCTTACATTAAAAAATAAATTCATCACAGTACCCCGTTGCCCTGTCATACCTATCTGGAAGCATGATGTAAGGCACCTCAGCCGGTTCCGTTGATTGACATGTAGGGCGTGACAATCTTGTTACTAAATAACATGATATTGGAACAAAATGTATTCAGCTTCTTCATAGGCTAAAAATTATGGGGTATCTCAGTAAATGAGACAAAAAGACTACAACAGTGGGCAGTAAATAACTAGCATACACAATCCTTAGAATAATAAATGAAAACTGTTAGAGCTGCAGCATCATTTGTTTGCATATACATTCTAAAGTTTGTCAACTTTACTTGTGGTCTTTTATAAATACTAAATAGGTACAATTACTCAGAATCTAAAATGTTGCTCCCGCCCCTATGTGCGCTGGGATAGGTGCCAGCAGACCCCCGTGACCCCGAATTAGGGAATAAGCAGGCAAGAAGATAAATGAATGAATAAAGTGTTGCTATTCTGTTTTAGACACTGAGTATATTTTGTATGTGGAAGTTCTGGAAACACTTTTTTATAAAAGCTTCTTTATAGTAATGTGTAATATTTAGAAAAAAAAATTATTGATAGTGGCAAATAAGACTAGGAAGTAACCTTGCTAGGAGCCTGGATTCAAATCTGTCTGTCAATTGTTAATAAGAGTTCAAGTTATTTTGAACTCTTAAATAATAAATAATATTGGTGGAAAGTGGTGAATGAATGATTTGGCAGCAGGGAATTAGTGTTAAATCTATAAACACTTGAAAAATTATGCTGTGTAAAAATAGAAGAAATTCCTTTAGAAATTCTTTTTGGCACATTCTTAGCTTTAAAAAAAAAAAACTCCTAAAGCTAAGAATGTGCCAAAAAGGAATTTCTTCTATTTTTACATAGCATAATTTGTAAAGTGTTCATAGATTTAACACTAATTCCCTGCTGCCAAATCTATTCGATGTTTAGTGATGGATACAAAATCCCAGACTGACTATATCATTAGCATTTAAAGGCCACCACATATGTCTTCACTTGATACATTATGAAGAAACCTGCATCTAAGCCTCTGTACAACTGTTTATACTCAACGGAACACACAGAGTGTGAATTTATTTAACAATCGACATTTACATGATTTGATAAGGAAATAGCAAATGGATGGAACATTGATAATGGCAGGAAAAGAGGAAATTACCAGTCATAAACTGAGGGGTATGAATACAGGGAATATGTTCATTCCTGTGAACTGATAATCATCTGTGTCATCTACATTTAATTACAGTCTCCCAGAACCTCTGGATTGAGGCAAGTTCAAATGAATCAATTAAGGTCAATTCATACCTGTCATTAAGAACATTTAAAGGTTGTTGTACTGGAAAAATGAAAGACGCTTTTCTTAACTTATCATCTGATTGATGATAGGTTGACATTTTCATGACATGGCGCACATTTCAGAAGATGACTTTGAACTTTAACACATTGTGGACACAAAGGAACCAAAGTTACATATTTTTTGTCATTGTACTTTTTTTGTATTTTTTAAAATAAAAACCTTTTATTAATCCTGCTTAGATTTACATTGACTAAATTTGGCAGACAACCTTATCGAGAACAATGATTTATTTCTTAAGCACAACTAAGCAGTGGAGTGTTAAGAGCTTTGCTCATGCCCCCACCACTTTTCACCAATATTATTTATTGTACTATATACAAACATGGAGGTCTAATATAATCTAAATGGGGTTTCATACAAAATAACTAAATGATTATATAACGAATGAATTAAAAAAAATTCCCATCCAAAAACATTAAGTACCTTTTTGTTGTGAGGCAACCATGCTAACCACTACGCCACTGGACCGCCCCTGTAGATACATTGTATCTGCATAATATTTTATGGCCCAAATTAATTTCCAGCCGAAAGCAGTATTTTATCAGGCAGGCAGGTATGTCTCACAATCACTTATTTATATAAGAACTTTATTACAAAAGAATGCTTTTTACATTCGTCGTGGTATCATTTTTCTCTGTTTTTGTTTTGAATGTGCGCTGATTTAGTGTGTGGTGGTATAAAGTAATAAAAAAGCAAGACACTTTTTCCATACGGGATTTTCAATCCCTTGTAGCCCGCTTCTTTTAATGGCATTCATTTGTAAATGGTCAGTCAGTCCCTTGGTGGAAAACCACCAAGTGCATCTCTAACAGTGGGTGCCATATCAATACTACTTTATTAAATCCCTCAGATGTTTGTCCTTGACTGAATACTCTATCATTTTTGTTTTGTGGTATCTTCCATCATATACTTTTTCATTCATTCATCTTCTTACCTGCTTATTCCCCAATTCGGTGTTATGGGGGTCTGCTACAGCTATCCCAGCACACATAGAGCGAGAGGCAGGGATACACCCTGTACGGGTCACCAGTCCATCTCAGGGTAGTCATATACTTGAAATCTTGAAATCTTATTTCATTTAATTGCATGTTTCTAATAATATAAATATTAAAATTGACAGATTAATGAATTGATAGTAATCTAAACATTAATAATAATAATCTTTTTATTACAAATGTAAATAATTCTGATGTCATGCTGAAAAGCACGTCATTGGATTAGTTTTTTTAGTGGTTATTGTATAATAAGGAACTACCTTCTAATTTACTAAATTCTAAATTAACTATTACTTGCTGCTTAGTGAATCTCACTTCCTTATTAGCTAAGTACAGTGTTACCATGACTTATGATTGACTTAATGTATAGGTTTTCACTCAATCATGTTTCTGCTTTGTTAAATGAGCAAAAAGTTGAGGTATGAGCTTGAGATATCGCTGCTAGATGGTGTTCACCTTATAACCTTATATAACAATGTGATTCGTTGTGCTTGAGATTAAAAAAGAAATAAAAAAGAAGCAATTGTGAAGTAGTATAAAACCTTATTAAATTAAAATTAAATTACTTGTATACTCTTTCTATTATGTTTTTATACAATATTTATTATTTAGAAATGTATTTTCCTTAATTAATAAAATGAAACAAAAAATATGCAGTGTCATTTTTAGGGTTGGAATAGATTAAGGGCATTTATTTTCAATTTGAAAAATTGATTTGATGTGCATGAAAATTGAGTTATGAGCTCAACCATGAAACGAATTAAATTTGAATCTAGAGGTACCACTGTATTTCTGTTACTAAGAACCAACAAGATTTATATTTGTCTCAAAACCTTTCAATGGCTACAGTTACACTGGGGGTCTTGATGCCAAAGTTAGACTTTATCCTGTTTTTTCATGACCCTCTTAGATCTTTTAAAACTGACCCAGATACGATATCTGCATTTACACTGTACATGGCAAACAACCCAAGATAGGAATACTAACTGGAAAAGTAAGTAAGCCCTCTTTCATTCTTTTCTTTTCTCTAATTCTCATTTTCCAGATGAGAGAGCAGAGTAGACACATTTATGAGACCTTGGAAGAGCAAAAGCTTTTTTCAGGTCATATTCCATCAGGGAAATCGATATATGGCTTCCTTGAGGTGAGATTTAAAGCAAGTTTGCCGTTTACAAGCTAAAGAGAATCTACACAGGCGGTCAGAATTTGCTTTGCCCTAGTGTAACCTGGCTGATTTGTGCTGTATAACGGAATAGCTTATGCTGAGTGCGCGTGTGTGTATGTGTGTGTGTGTGTGTGTGTGTGTGTGTGTGTGTGTGTGTGTGTGATTACAAAGAGATTACTTGGAAAGACTTAAATAGGAAAATAGGAAAAAGCTTGCCCATATTCAATTAATTTCTTACTCAACTCGGATGATTTTGATTAGTAGAGTGAAAAAACATGTATACACACCCATGGAGGAAACAAAGAACATTGTAGTAGAACGATATTTGGAAATCTGATATGTACAGTTACTTCTATTATAGACTGTCAAAAGCTGAACTCTTCTGTGTGAGGTTTCAGAAGTGTAGATTATTTGTTTTATTTCCTTATACTGTCCCCTTCTTACCCGTTGGTCAATACTAGATATATATTATTGGTTGTGTAGGTAAGAAATATTTGACCAAATTAAGTGTATATCTGTCTGTCCATCAACTCACCAACTTGTTCACCAACAGAGTCCAGCTGTGTTTGATTATACTGATTGGACTTATATAGACAGGGGTGTGGCTTTCCTAAGACCTTACAGCTCACAGTGCATGTCAGAGCAAATGAGAACAATAATGTTAAAGGAACTGCCTGATGAGCTCAGAGACGTAATTGTGGCAAGGCACAGATATGGCCATGGTTAGAGATGGCTGTTTGGCCAAACTGAGCTATCGGAGAGAAAATCCTTGGTAAGAGAGGCAAAGAAGAACTCAAAGTTCACTGTCCAAAGACCAATTATATAGGGATGCAGATTTCAACAGGACTTGGCATCTGCATACAGTGCCAAAGCTACCACTAACTGGTTTATGGACCATGGTATTCCTGTTCTTAATTGGCTAGCAAACTCGTCTGACCTTAACCCTATAAAAAAATCTATGGGGTATTGCGAAGTGGAAGATACAATATGCCAGACCCAACAATGAAGAAGAGCTGAAGGCCACTATCAGAGCAACCTCTCATAACACCTGAGCAGCGCCAAGGACTGATCAATTCCATGCCATGCCGCATTGCTGCTGTAATTCAGGCAAAAAGAGCCCTAAACAGTTTTGAGTGCTGTACATGTTCACACTTTTCAGTTGGCCAATATTTCTAAAAGATAATTTCTTTCTATTGCTCTTAAGTATTTTCTGAGATAGTCCCAGGTCCAATTCCCAGGTCAGGGATCTTTCTGCGCAGAGTTTGCATGTTCTCTCCGTGCTTGTGTGGGTTTTCTCTGGGTACTCTGGTTTCCACCCACTGTCCAAAAACATGCAGATTAGGCCGATTGGTGAGTCTAAATTGTCCATAGGAGTGCATGTGTGTGTGAGTGGTTCTTTGTCTATGTGATGCTCTGTGTAGGACTCTGTGACCTGTCCAGGGTGTACCAACGCCTCTCGCCCTATGTGTACTAGGATAGGCACCAGCAGACCTTCAATTAGGGAATAAGCGGGTAAGAAAATTAATGAAATGAATAAACGAATTAGTTGTCAGTTATAATTATCTTAATTAAAAGAAATAAACACTAAAATATATCACTCTGTGTGGAAATAACCTATGCATTTTACAAGTTTCACTTCTTAAATGGGATTTGTGAAACAAACCTTTTACAGATATTCTAATTATAGGTAGAATATATAACTATGGTAAAGATATACCCATGTCTTCGCAAAATTGACTTATCAGACAATTTAAATTTGTATTAACAAATTAATTATTTTATCACTGCTAGTGGGTTGAAATATAAGTGAGGCAACCGTCTTGTCTTTCTGTATACAAAGTATTTTGACTGTGATCAGCAGAGCAGCGGGAACAGTTGGGGATGTGAGCCACCTGCTGAGCAAACAAATCACATCTCTCTATAATAACATTGGTACAATGACAAAATGAACAGCATTGAAGCTGAAACTTTTATGTCCTGTGAGAAAAAAACATTGTATACAGCTGCCACATATACACTATAGTCAGCTGCCACTATTTAAAGCTGCCAAACTAGAACATATAACCTTAAAACATAAAAGTTTTTCTGTCCATCTGTCTGTCTATTAGTCTGATTAGTCTGACTGACTTAGATTATATGAAGTGTACAGTATGGTTCGCCTGAAAACAATCAATATATTTAAAATAGAATGTTTATAATATCAAGAATTTTGCAGTTAGAGACGCCCTTAAATATGACACAGCTTGAAGCAAATCGCAATGGGTTGCTTTACCATTCTGTCATGTCCTTTTAGGCAGGCTTCAAAACAGCCAGGGTTCTGATATATTATTTCATAAGTCTAAATGATTTATACATCCATGTCACTCATAAAGATTTAAAAATAATCAACTTTATACTTTGTCTAGCTGACACCTAAATATCTTTACTATTTCTCTGGTTTGCCTATCTGTCTATTGTGTCTGTCTATCTACCTATCTGTCTGTAAATCTCTCTGTTATTTTAAAGTTGCTGTTTTCTACTTGGCCCTCCTTATCTATATGTAAAATCAATCATTTTAACAGGGTCAGTAACTGGTAGTGATAATTAAAGCACTTCATGATGCGGAAGTGCACAACAAAGAGAAGGAGTCCAGACTAACACAGCCCATTAATCACAAGTTTACTGACATTTCGCTTTGGTCACATCCTTCCCCTCATTTCCGGCAAACAAGATGGAATACATTCAATATTAAAGTGCTGAATCCAATATTGGCTTTGAGATTTTAAGAATTTTAGCCCAGTTTTATTTTGAATATCAGGTATCACAAGATATTTGTAGCCCATTTTCATTCATTCATCTTCATTACCCACTTAATCCCTAATTTGGGGTCACGCGGGTCTGCTGGAGCCTATCTAGCGTACATAGGGCAAGAGGCAGGGGCACACCCTGGACAGGTCAACAGTGCATCGCAGGGCACACATAGACGAACATCCACACACACATTCACTTTTACGGACAATTTAGAATCACCAATCAACCTAATGTACTTTTGGACTGGGGACCAGTACCGAAATACCTGGAGGAAACCCAAGCAAGCACGGAGAGAACATGCAAACAACGCACAGAAAGATCACTGGCCTGGGAATTAAACGGTACCTTCTTGTTGTGAGACGACAGTCCTAACCACTATGCCACCACGTTGCCCGTAGACCAGTTTAGGCCTCATTATGATGTTCAAAGTGTATGCAGAAAGCATATATTTCCACTTTGTTTCCCAATTTTCATATGGATCAGCATAGAAAACCCATGTAGACATGCCAGTAATACCATATCTCTCTAAAATATTGCATGTGGCAGAGCAAAATCCAACTGAAATAGTAGGCCTGTTGATTCTTCCACTTCAATTTTTCCCTTACGATTGAAAGCGACATTTGCAGTCCACATATATACCATTCTTTTCCACGGATTTCAGTCATCTGGTAAAAATCATTATAGTCAATTTACTCCTGCTTTTCCACACAGAACGAAAGGAAATTTATTTTTGGTTTAGGTGCTGCCTGTATTGGTGGTTATATTCTCTATCGTGACATTCTGTCGCCTTCTTTTACTTGTCATTATAGCAAGGTGATAATCTGATAAACAATATGAATCCTAGAACTGACAGTGAAAAAAAAAGTTACTGGCAGACACCCTGTTTTCTGTTCTATCTTGAAAGGTTCATAAGTCTGAAAAGGAATACAAAAACATTTAATTAGCGACTAAATACCAGCAAATTAATTAAAATGACGATGACAAATGGCTCATTACCAGATCATTAAGAATGTTTTTGGGGTAAAAAAAGACAATGGCAATATAGGAAATTAACTGTTTGAGTAGTAGCTGTGAAGCACTGCTGATACCTAATTTACAGTTAAACAACTTCATGTGGATTTAAAATGGTTTGGTAAGGTCAATATACATATGTCTAAATATTGCTGTGGTACTGAAATTGAAATAGATTTTTTTTTTACGTTTTATTTGTTATTATCATTTTGGTAAAGGAGAAGTTGAACAGTATGTTTGAATGAATATTTAAACTGGCTTCTCAAACAGCCAAAAAACAGATTTTAGCTGAAATGATGCACTACACATCAGAGAGTTGCAAGGTAAATTCAAGCTGCCAATGATGGACCTTTAAGGCAGGTGTTGAGCTGCTAATTAATGGATCAGTGCCACCACCAAGTTGCAGATAAATGTAAGTCACTCTGGGTAAGAGTGTCTGCCAAATGCTGTAAATGATTAGTTAAATGACTCATTTGTGTAATAATGGGAGATATATTTAGGTTGCTTTGCACAGCATAACATTTTCCAAACTGTCCACATTGCTCTAACGCTGATGAACTATTTTCACAATGAACCAGTTTTACAATGAAGATCGATGTAATCTTTTTTTTCTCAATCTGTAACCCTAGAAAATTCTTCATTTGTAAATTAAATTAACATTTTTAAAAAAACACAGGCTTATTTCTTTTTCCGTACAAGAAAATCAGTTAGCGTTTTGGCACAATTATATGACTAGGTAAATTGTTTATGAATTGCATTCCAACATAGTTTCAGTAAATTATTCATTCATTCAATCATCTTCTTACCCGCTTATTCCCGAATCCAGGGTCACGGGGGTCTGCTGCGCCTATCCCAACACACATAGGGTGAGAGGTGGGGGCACACCCTGGACGGGTCGCCAATCCATCTCAGGGCAACACATAGACAAACAACCATTCACACACACACACACACACACACACACACACACACACACACA
>JAOTRA010057090.1:0-17045 GCA_026260255.1 Pseudolaguvia tuberculata | reverse complement strand
CACACACACACACACACACACACACACACACACACACACACACACACACACACACACACACACACACACTAAAATAATAGTCCTTAATTGAAAAAAAATCGTACAAATAAAAATTACAAACACATTAACATAAAACTCTTGTAAACGTATACATGTGACTGTGTCCAGATCGATTCATCTTATTGAGTCTGCAAAAAAATGCTTGTCCCTTTGTCAAGAATCTTTCCCTGAAACTGGCACAGCAGTCTGCATTAAATCTCGCCACTGTTCAATTATATACAGATAAAACACTCTAAGGAATACCAAAATTTACTGTTTTAGTGAAGGGCACCAGTGAGTTAATGAATAAAAGCAGCAGGTTATGAAGTTAATTTGTAACAGAACTGCCTGACTGCTTCAAATAAACTGCCTGTACACCTGGATTTAACTAAGCAAACAGGTATGAGTCTCGCATTGGATAATTACTGCATGGTTGATTATGCTTTAGCTGGCAACAAGTTTAACCCAAACTGATGCAGTGAGTAGCTACTTATTTCTTAAACAACCATGTTAGATGACACATCGTGCGGTCATGGAAAAGATGTTCATATGTTTCAGAAACGGTCCAAATATTAGAATGCATCAAGCAAAAAATTGTTGAAATTTAGGTGAAAAACTGTTCAAGTATTATTAAAATGTGGATCTTCAATCACTTAAACATTCTGTGAAATCAAATAATAAAAAAAAACAGCGCTTACAGCTATATTTAATTGTGAAAGTAAGAGAATTCTCACACAAAGAATGTGAAGAGAACTCAAGGGGTTTGGGACTAAACAGCTGTGGAGCCCTGAGAGAACCACTTATCGGTTAGACTAATCTGGAAAAAGACTCTAATGTGCTAAAGATTGGACTCATATTGGTAGCTATAGAAGAAGGTCATGTGGTCCAGACCTACCCTGTTTCAGAGTAATGGGTGCATCAGGGTAAGAAGAAAAATGAATGACGTGCTGCACCTACCATGCATAGTGCCCCAAGCCTGTGGATCAGCTGACTTCTTCTACCAATGGATTTATTTTGTCTCCTGCCAGAATTAATCAAGCTCAAATTGTTAAAGAGTGATTGGGGGAGTATGAGACATCATTTTCACACATTGATTGGCCACCACAGATGTTAACTCCATTGAGAATCTTTGTAATGTGCTGGAAAAGGTTTTATGCAACAGGTTAGAAATTGAAGTTAAAACAAAAGAAGGAATTTGTTCCACAAAGTGACAAGTATGAATAAAGCACTGGCTTATTTGTGCAGATTATTATGGAGTTCAAGGTAATTTGCCATAGTCACGTTGTACTTACAGTGGTCTACGGCTGACAAAAGAGGAGAAAAGTTACTATAGATCAGAGGAGAGGAAAAATAACCTGATGGCTGCTTTATCAAGACAATTAACTTAGATCTATATTACTGTCACTCACTAACCTTTCACACCCAAAAGCAGAATCAAAGTTGCCACTAATCTAGACTATCCTTCCAACCGAATGATAGATAAGCACTTAATACCCAAGATGTTAAATATTGCAGTAAAACGAATAATAGAATTTTTTATTTATAAAAAATCTAAATCAAAACAACATGGACTAGATTTCCCTTAGCACAGACTTATGGAATACAAATTTTTTCTTAATTCACACGAGCATTTATGAAATTCCTACTCAATAATTTCATCATACCTGCTCCTTCTCATCCTCACCTGAGATAATACTGCATATGATGCAAAGTTTATGGAACAATCATAAATAATTTTGGGGCTTTGCTAATCCCTACTTTTTAACATATATACCTTCAGAAGTTGATTTTTTTTTCTCCCTTTAGCAGAGGTTAAAAGTATACAACCAGGACATATAATATAACATAAGTGCTTTAAATCCAGTGTAATGACACTGGATTGCATGGCGGGATAATATCTTCTAGGGACAATTTAATCATATTGCACAACTTTCGTTTAAAGGTACTGTAATTTACATAATTACAGAAAATGGACCTTATTCATCATGGTGGACATTTATTTCTTTTAAAAAAAAAATCACACGAGCAACTACAAAAGGAAACTTATTCTAACCTATACTCATGAAATTCCTATAATTTAGGAAAAAGAACTCACCTGCTTGTGCAAACATTTTACATAACAAACTAAAGCCTGTATGCTTTATTGTATTTACAGTTTATGCTTTGGTTCATTTAACAGACTGCTGTACAAACAGTGCAAACAGTATATAATTTACTGTTCAGGATTATTTACTGTTTAGATTATTCATTCATTCATCTTCTTACCCGCTTATTCCCGAATTCCGGGGTCACGGGGGTCTGCTGCGCCTATCCCAGCACACATAAGGCGAGAGGCGGGGGTACACCATGGTCGCCAGTCCATCAATTAATGTTGAAATTTTTTGCCAATAAGCAGTTATCCTTAACCAAATTAAATTACAGGTTCTAGATTGTTTTGTTTTTTTGTTTTTTTAGAAAAATACACTCATTCTCGGTTTGATCTTGTTATAGAATATCACAGAGGCATGTTATTTTTATTAAATATGACACTATAATGTTTCTCATGTTTAAATCACTCAATCACTGCTGGAATCTTTCAGTCTTGTGCAAATTTATAACAAAAGACACACTATCCTGTCCAAAGGGGGCAGTGGAGGCCCAAATGCTTTGTTCTCGGTTGATAACAAGGTTTATGGGTTTCAAACCCCAGTACTGAAAAGGTGACCCTTGAATAAATCTCAATGCTGGGTTATATCATGGAACTTGCATGTGAAAGATGATATCATGAAAAAACGTTTGTTTGAATGTGTTCAAACAAAATGGAAATAAATACACCAACTTCTACAAATATGTAAATAATTATATGCATATTATATTTATACTGGGGAGGCGCGGTGGCGTAGTGGATAGCACGGTCGCCTCACAACAAGAAGGTCCGAATGCGGGAATAAGCAGGTAAGAAGATGAATGAATAAATGAATGAATGAATATTTTTATATTATATTGTAGTACCTGGTCCAAGTAGCTGTTTTTTGGAATAATTTACCTTCTAAGCCGATTTATTGTATTAGAATTGTACACTCTGTTTAGTTTACTGCAAGTGTAAAATGTAATTTCTGTATTGTCTCACTCCCTGGCTTTGGGTTGTACATAACTGACCTGATTGACAACCTCCTGGGTAGAATTGATGGAAAGCGTCAAGAACAGGGAAGCAGGAAGACAGTTATTGAACCAACACCTGCCTCACCTCCCAGTCAGACAGCTAGAGGACACCCACTGGGTGTGGCTCCCTTCTGGGATACAATTGCCAAATGAAACTTCTGTACATGTTTCCATCTGTCAAAATGAACCTTGTTTAGAGCAAAAATTCATATATATATATATATATATATACACTATTGTCTTTATGCTGTAAAGACAATTTACAAAGAGAAATAAAATAAAATTGACTAAAAAACATCTAAAATCAGATACAAGGATACAATAAACTGATTGAAGGTTTAACAATTGATCTGTTTTATCTGTTTTAGCAAGTACATTGTCACATTAGCAGTAATTTTCAAAGTGCACTGCTCTATCCCCAAAGGAAATTCTACTAAACAGAGCAAGTTCCAACAAGTCTTTACCTTGTTTGCTTCCTCTAATGCGTAACCAGTTACTTACAAAATACATGCATGCAGTTTGTGGCATCTGCCCAAAATTGCCTTGACGGGTGAGTGATATAACAACTAAAAAAATAAACTAACCATGATTACCAGAAACGGTATAGCTGATTTGGACATGGGTCTTTTTTCCTATCTTTATATTAAGAGTTAAAAATTAAGAGACTATTTTGTCATGCAATTTATGAGGGTTTACGGATGACATAAACTAATCTCAATCCCACCTCTAATCTCTTGTATACTGCTGCTGTGTATATCCTGCCTACCGTCTTATAACTAAAATAATAATTATCTTTATTGCTATGAAAAGCCAAACCCAGAACATTACACACTCCTAATCTAATTCTTCACTCATCTTACATTAATAAATGCCAAATTCTGCGTTTATCTTCTTTTTTTGCTCATTAATGATTGCCATTTCTGCTCTAGTTTCTGCTTGATATTTTATGTAGTTTAAGAAACTCCAGCAGCCATAAAGCGTGCCCCGATCTGTCCGTTAGAGCAATCTCAATGACTTCAGCCTGTTTTGCAGGTTCCTGTATACTTTCTCACCACATATAGTGGCAGAACCTGTCTGACTTGATATGAGTCACTTTACTTATACAGAGACCTATTGTAGTGCCGTTGATGATTGACGATGAAGTGCTACATTTTCATTGTAAAATGATCTAAAGAATTTTTTGAAAACAAAGAGCTAACTATAAAAAATAATTTTAATAAAGATTTCAAAAATTCAGTGATGCAGGAGTGTTAAAAGTAAAATGAAACAGGAATATGAATATTACAGAATTTAGTTTGTATTGCTAATCTAGTTGGTGTTTTTATTTTCTCTTCTTTCAACGTTCAATTATACAACTAAGGGTTATGTGCCTAGGGTCCCAGCAATAACAGTGCGGTGGTCAGTGTCATGAGTAGTATTAACTATAAAATTATAGTTATAGTTAAAAAACTAAAAAGTTATTTACATTCTGTACATAAATATAAATCTGATAGCATTGTTAGTAGCATATTTTAGTCGCTATTTTATCTAATTTAATTTAAATACTATTATTAAATACTATTATTTAATTAATTCTATAATTTCATTAATTCATTCTTTTTTTTCATGTATAGCTCAGATGGTAAAGAAAGCAGGACAGGTGATTTGCATCAACATGTAACGCCGTTGTAAAGAGGTGTTTTCACGCCTTCAATTACTTTGCACAGACTATATTATATCCACATTTAAGGGTGATAACGACATTACTTTAAATGTTGTTTTGAGAGATGTATTAGTGCTTTGGATAATAAGTATCTACTCATTATCACACCTTTAACAGTCAAGAGGAATCTTGGTTGCCATGGAATCATGTAATTAGGACTTGTCATGCCTGTAAATGCTCATTTGAAGTATTTCCCTAGCAGATGCATAACAGAATTTAATAAGCTAGATTTATAAAACACACTGAAGATGGAAATGGTGTCTAAGGGATACGTTATTCTAAAAAGCTAAAACTCATCGATTGCAAACTCTTACCATTTATATTAGTAGTATTATTCCTGTATGATTTTATACTTAAAAAGACACAAGACAAAATCATTTAAAAATCATAACTAATATCAGGAACAAATTGAGTGAAAAGTCAAATAAAAAGAAATAATTTTTTATTCAGTCATTCATTCATCTTCTAAGCCTCTTATTCCCTAATTCAGGGTCACAGGGTCCTTTGGAGCCTATCCCAGTGTTAGAGGGTAAAGACACACCCTCACACTCACTCTTCCTTGCGATTTACAATCACCAATCAAATTTATATACATTGAGAACATCCAAACTCTGAACAGAAAGACCCCTTGCCCGAGAAACGAACCTGGGACCTTCTTATTGTGAGGTGACTGTGCTAACCACCACTCCAACATGCCAAACAGAAATATTTAGATGCATTTTAAAATTTGCTTGATATTTGGTGCTATGCATAACAGAGTGTACTTGTAACATCAGGCTCCCTTGAGAGAAACAGAAAATATTGGATGAGGCTCAAAATAGTAATTATCGTTAAAATAAAAGTTTTTCGAATATGAAAAATGTTTTTAATGTTTAATATTTAATTTGTGAAAGAGTTATATTAATTTTAATATGTCAGGCACAAATGTGTGAAAGGTTTTACCTCAGTAAGGAACAAAGAGTCAACACATCCAGCAAAACTAATTAATATGAAATATTAATGAAGCAATGTAACTGGTGCAAGCATTTGCTTATACACACTTTACTAAAAATAAATTGTAGCAGAATAAAAAAACAGCATCGTGGAATGAATGAACATTTTTATGATTCTCGAATGACTAGACTATCTTGGCAAGTGGTTTTGCAGCTAGGTCAATTAGAGGTAGTAGAAACAGCAGATCAATGAGTCTATTGTACTGTGATTATATTTTTACAGACAGCTCTTGAGTTTGTGCAAGTACTGGTCAAACAGTCAGAGAAATTGGCTACCGAAAACCACACAGTAATCGTACACTTCATCAAAAACTGACTGCTGCTAGAAAAAGAAAGAAAATAGATTTTGTGGAATTGGAGCATAACGCCAATTCTAGTTTGCTCGAAACTTCTATCAACACTGCTATCATGAAATAAATGTAAACCGCTTGGGATTATCATTTGTAATATATTAACAAATGCTTAGCTAAAAGACAATGCTAACATACAGGCCAATCCACAGGGCTTGCCAAACACACACAAACCAACATAAAACATTAAGGGAATAACCGAATGCAAGAGGGAGAGCCAAATACAATAATCTAAAGTACACAGTATGGCCAATAGTTTGTAGGCACTTTCCAACTGTTGCCACAATGTTAGAAAATTTGCAGCATTTGGCAGAAGCTTTTATCCAGAGACTTTTTAAATAGCAATTGTTGGCCAAGTGGTGGCAGCTTGGTGGTGCTGGATATCTAACCCTGACAAACAGTTAGCATTAAAAACACCTTAACCTCTGAGATACCATTTTCCACTTTTGAATCAAATCTGGAATAGGGTTTTCAAAAGTCACACATGACTATAACACTAAGATGTCCCAATGCTTATGTATACAGTGTATTTAAAATATATATTGAAAATCATTTGCATAATACAACTATAATGAGATGTTAACACACAGCAGCCACAGGAGTTTTAAACCACCAACTCTTTTTCATCAAAGTGTAAAAGAACAATGTATGGACATACAACTTTATGATTATGAAAGACATTCGAGCAACAAACCACAAGAGCTTTAGATTTTTGCTTTTGTCTTTCTATTGTCGTGTATATTTGGCTTGTGGTATTACAATGCAGCATTCAGAATATAAGGGACACATAAGGTTAAAGAGTCCTGAATAATTGTTTCATATATAGACTAACAATCCGCAGTGGCTTAGGAGAATTTCACAAATAATGATGTAAAAATGATTTTCTTTTTAATTCGTTGATCCAATGGCCTTTTGCTCTATGAGAGCGGTGATAGGATCCAGCAGACCCCAGTGACCCCCAATTAGGGTATAAGTGGGCTAGAAGATGAATGAATAAAGGAATTCGGTAAGAAGATCATTGAGAGTTAATTTTCTCCAAACATGAACCTATAGAACCTATTTATAGTTTATATATGATAGTTAGATAGATGATAGGTACTCTTTTTAAAACCTCTCGCTATTTGTTTTGAAGAGGGTTACAGCCTGTGGCCAAATATGTCGATGAGAGTGAAGTGTCTATGCATGCAGAGGAAAAGAGCGGCTAAAAATCCACCGTAAAGGAACGAGGAAATGAACAAGCAACAGCAAGCAGAGTACATATACAAATGAGTTTCTAAGTATTTCAGTGAGCAAGCAACAACAGAGCTATGAGTAAATGTGTTTTATTTATGGAATGTACTGGGTAGTAGCCAGAATAATTTCATTTTGATGCATGGTCACACAAATGCACATCTTGTGCAGAGGAAAAGGCCATGCTTAGCATTCACTCTATTGACTTCCCACATTCTGCCTGACAATTTTAGCTTTGTATTTGGGAAAAAAGGAAGTCCGTGTCTGATTTTACTAAAAATGAACGCTAAGTGGAATATAAAGGACCTGTGTGTGAAATGCATGCAGTGATAAGTCAACAATAAGAGTTTCACCCTGCGATGAGCCACTTCATCTTATTGGGAGCAGAGTGCTAAGAAACAAGACTGGACAACTGGACAGGAAAAGGCATTGGAAAGGATGAGCCACCTCTCCGTAAACCAATGGGAATTTAATCTATAATGCAGCAGCACCATTTTTTTAACCCAGGGTAGGAAAGTGCTAAATCACATATTATTGCTGTCATGAAAAATACACCAAGATAAAAATGAATGAGTTCAAAATTTATTTAGGCCATTTTTTTGAGTTTAAAACTTTATTAGAAGGCTAGAAATACACTCCACATTTTAATAGCAAACTAAATTTACTTACCATATTCCCAAACAATATTGCAAGACAGAACCTCATTACCTCACATGGATGTAAGCTAAAGGACAGATTCTGAATGTGTCATGATAAAACGGAATCTGGAATGTGATGTTATATTTCTACTGGGTTTCGGTTTCCTTTAACAGACGGAATGAAATGTACTTGCTAATCCCAATGATTCAGTGATGATCTAGTGCCTTTGCTTAAATGTTGCCCTAAAGACTTTCTGTTCAGTCTGTAGAAGTTATTTAAGTGCTAAGGAAGAACTATTTTAAAGGCTGATGGCTGATGGGATATTTTTTTGACATGGGAAAGAACAAGGACGATACAGTTTATAAAAAGATAGTAAAGTGTTGAGCCACAGCTAGATTTTGCCATCATTAGTGAACTTGCTACAAATCAGCACTGGAGAGACTTAAATTGCTTTTTACATTTTAATAGTAAATGGTGTTGCTGTATTTGGCAGAAGAATAGAAAGGAGTGTTCCTGGTCCCTAAGGCCCGGAACGGAAGAAGGGGAGGTGCAGTTTGTTGTAAGACCTATGGTGATTCCCTGAGTCCGCATTTGACATTATTTACACCCACTGACAGTTGCAAACATAGGCAAATTCACGTCTTGCAAAACCAGCTTAGGCTAGAATTGGTACACCTCGGCACCAGCTAAACCGCTTTCCCCAGTTTACCATCTCCTCTAGGAGAGCCAACGGCTGTAGTCTCTGGGATTTCATTCCAATTTATCTCAATCTATCTCTAGTTCTTTCCTTTTATTTTATTCTTTCTACTGTCCTCCAGTCGGCTTTCAGAAAATGAGTGACCAAATCACCACAGAGTTTCTGCTACAGTTGCTTGGCCTGTAATTTTAACATGTTACTCAGACCACAACATCACCAATATGAGAGGGTTGAAACCCCAAGAGTACTAACTGGAAAAAAACAACAACTTATTTTACACTCATACAGTCTACACACCATAGACTATATACAATAGTCAGCATTTAAAGTGCAACAACTATAAATGCATATGTGTCTATGTTTTCGCTTGTATTATATTCTGATGAAAAATAAGTTCTCTTGGGAACAAAAACTGAGCCTTGTGACTCAGAACACATACCCAGATGATTACAAATTATTCTACACATTATCTCTAGTCATTATGTGCAACATGTTTATGAATGAGTATGTTGAGTTTCAGTTTAGGCCAGAGATTAATGTTGGTAATACTGAGCAGGCAAGAATGGACTTGTGCTTTTCGTCATAGCATTTCCTGGAGACAGAGGACAGGACAAGGTCACAGAAACTGGAGAACCTGAATACAGAATCGTCATCTGATAAGGACATGTTGTTATTTATTTAAGCCCTCAAAACACACAAAAGAGTATTGGTGATGTAATGGGAGAAGGTATCTTCTATACATTTCTTTTTTTTTTTTTTAAATATTAACATTTCATTTGATCTTTCTCTTCTTTTTCTGTGGGTGTCGGTAATTTGAGCAGGTATTTTGAGAAGGTATTTCTTTATTAATTTATTCATTTAATTACTCCTTAACCGCTTATTACCTAATTTGAGGTCACAGGGGCTTTGCTGGAGCGTTCCCAGCGCACATAGGGCAAGAAGCAGGGGTACACTCTGGACAGGTCGCCAGTCCATCACAGGGCACACATAGACAAAAAACTACTTAGACAAATAGACAAACATAGTCAAACATCCTCTCACACGAGTTATTAATAATTTGCAAACAAATCACAAAACTGGGTACCTTTGTAAGTTTCAGCCAATAATAATTTTGAAAGCAGATTTTTACATCACACATGTTCTGTAACCACATATTAATTTTTTACTTTAAACAGCTCTGTAGTACCACAGCTTCTTTCGTGGAGTACAGATCCTCACAAAATCCTCAGACAAACAAAAATTACAATAAAAGTTTTATTTTATCTTTAGAGATTCTTTAAAATCTCTAAATATCTGTACCTTCAGGGTACCCTTACATTGTTTTGTTCTAAAATCATGTGCCGGATATTCTTTTCTCTAAATAACAATTCTTTTTCTTGACAGTTTTTGTAAGCGTTTATAGGTCAAGCCAAAATTGTCCAATGTATTTTGTTTTTCAACATATACACTACACATCCCTCTTCATGTTATATGTTTTTACATTGCTTACAATAATCACATATTTTTATACTGTTAAGTCAGTTTCCATGTCTTTGCCAAATATTTACAATATACACAAATATTTACTGTTATCTGAAAGTTTTTACCTCTAGAAATGCGGTTCTATCCATCTTTATACATAAATCAAGTAAATAAGCATAGGAGCAAAAATACTAGGAATACTAGGAATACAACAGGAATACAAACTGTTGGTCATTAACTCAGTTCAGGTTCAGAAATTCCTCTCTCCTAAACCAAATGGTATTCAGCTGTAGAGATGTATTTAGTTAGCTTTCCATCTCTTAAAATAAAAAAACCTAAAATCCACTCAGGCATGGACTTCAACTGAATTAGTGTTTAATGATCAAACAGTTATCCATTCACTACTGTTTTCCCTGTAAATCTGTTCCTTCTGCTGAGCCTCCTCGTTGTTTATCATTTTCATCTAAACAATGCTGTTTCCCAGAAGTGTAGTCGCCCTCTCCATCAACAGACATATTCTTTCCACTGCCTTTATTTTTGCCTGAGTGTTCCCATAGCCCAGAATTATTTGCCCCCATTGTTTGCAACTCACCTTGGAGTTTTTTAGGTCTTTTTGTGATGTTCCAGTAGATCTGCAGAAACTGTCATGCTTTCATTATTTATGACCTACTATGGATTCTAAAATTGGCTGGGGTGCAGGAGGGCATCATTCAGCTGATTGCATGAATACTAGAATGCTTGATACCAGAAATGAGAAGGTTGTTATAGCAAGTCACACACTCAGGAGGAACAAGCAAAGGGCATACAATTGAAAGAGCACTGTGACATTAAGATGCTTGTTAAAAATGACATTAGAATCTTCTGTCCTTGAACCATGTTTAAAAGTAATGTCCGACAATGCTATTTCAATCCTTAAAAAATGAAACTTTAAAATATTTTAGTTCTTTTTGTTTATTGAATAATTTGCTATCAACTATAAATATTTATTATTCGTTTCAATAGTAAATTTGAAGAATCATATATGGTATGTCAGAAGAAATTCACACTACAGCCTTTTATAAAATTAACATTAATAAAACATTTTCAACTTTAAAGGAGGTATAATCATAGAGTGTATCAGAAAGCATTTAAAAAATCCAGCAATATTGTAGAAAAAATGTTTTCTTGTCTGATGAGACAACAATTTTCAAAGTGAAGCATTGTGATAATCAGATAACATCGTGTTGTAGGACGATGTTTCCTCATCAGCAGGGACTGAACAACTGTTCAGAGTTGGGAGCAAGACAGATAGAGCCAAGTGTAGGTCAATAATAAAGCATAACAGGACAAGATTCACCTTCTGATTCTGAGCAGCGTCTAAAGAACATGTGTAAATCTAAATGTGGACTGTTCCAGTCTAAAGCCGTACAGATTTTATACGAGAGCTTACAATGAATAGGCCATGTTCAGGACTTTCACATTTTCTCTTTTATGACAATTTTATTTACGTATTTTCTTTATGATGTTGCCTATCCATTATGCAGTATTACACACAACCTGGCAGTTGGCCAGTTCAACCTTGTTACAACAAGCTTTTCTAAATATACAGTTCTTTTCATGGCAGAATCTCTGTCTGTTCAGCTTGTGCTGATCACAATGTAAAGCATCAAAATCACAGCCTAACAAAATAGAATCCAATCAGTATTTGTTTGGGGGAGCAAGGGGTGGGATGGATGACTGAAGAACACAACGGACAATCACTGTAGATTCTTATTATACGTCAAAGTTAGAAGGTAACAAGGCATAGCAATCAATTTTAAAACGCTGTCCGAGAGAACAGAGGCTGATGCAAATCTGGTCTTATTTCTGTTCCTGTAAAACCACAGCCATGATAAAATTCTACTGATTTGTTACGCAGGATTTACATAGCATAACCCAGTGGAGACTTTCCATATTTTAATCATCTTGTGGGCAAAAATAATGATGAAGATTAATTTTTTAAAAAGCTACTGTCTTGGATACAGGTATACACAGATGGATAGAAAAACAGAAAGAAAAGAGTATGTGGATGAAGCCTGTTTCATATTTTTCGTTAATCATCCATTGTATTTATCTACCATAGGTCTATTAATAAAGTTACTAATGTCAGTCAGTATTAATCCAGCACTGCTAATTCGTTCTCACTGAAAAAAGTATCAAGTATCTGAGTAATTTCCAAACAATGAGTCTCACTCAGACACTGAAACCATCTGACTTTCCCATGTAGGTTTTACAATTGTCTGTGTTTTTTATCTTAAGCAGTCTAAACTATCTATTTAAGCCAAATAATAAAACAAGGATTAGTTTATAAAAAGAAGTACAGAGAAAATCTGTACATAAATGCACTTTCTTGAACTCACACCTGCTGTACACTATGATCCAGGAGCTACATAATATTACCATACAGTCTGTGGTGTTCAATAACAAAAGCATGAAGGAGAAAGCAACAGGGCTGATATTGTTATCCTCTATACTGGACTCAACAGTGGTCTAGGGAAAAGTGGAGCTTTTTGGTGACTAATCCTGGTTTTTTTAAGCGTTATTATCCAACCATAAGCTTTTATGGGCTGGAAAAACTAACATTTATATATGATGCATTTCCAGATGCATGATAGGGTAGGATCCCAGTCAAAGCCACAGGCATTGTAACAATAGTACAAGTCTGATTTTTAGTAAACCTAAAATCACAATTTACCAATTTTAAAGTTTTGAAGTTTATCTTGCAGATCATCATTCATGTGTGAATTTCCATTACTATATGTTTTTACATTACAATTGAAAACTGTAACTGTGATTGTTTTTATATTAGTAAACATGTAACAAGATAATAAAGTGTTTATTCATAGACAATAATGAAACAGGATTTGTGTAAAAAAAAAAAAAACTTCCACAATGGCGGCGCGGTGGTGCAGTGGTTAGCACGATTGCCTCACAACAAGAAGGTTCCGGGTTCGATTCCCGGGCTGGTGATCTTTCTGCGTGGAATTTACAGGTTCTCCCCACACTTGCGTGGGTTTACTCCGGTTTCCTCCCACATCCCAAAAACATGCAGATTAGGTCGATTGGTGATTCTAAATTTTCCATAGGAGTGAATGTGTGTGAATGGTTGTGTGGTTGTCTATGTGTTGCCTCCGCTGGATTGGTGGTGATCCAGGATGTACCCCTGCCTCTCGTCCTATGTGCGCTGGGATAGGTGCTAACAGACACCGTGATTCCGAATTAGGGAATAAGCAGGTAAGAAGATGAATGAATGAATGAATGAATGAATGAATGAATGAATGAATGAATGAATGAATGAATGAATGAACTTTCACAATATTCAATATTCACATATATTCACATATATTCATTTGCCATGCTTTATTGTTAAAACAAAACTCTGTTTGCATTCTAATTAAGACATATTAGCTTAAGGTCTACCCTTTCTGCAAGATATGACTGGATTGCACACTTACATTTAAATAGTAAGAAAAAAACTAACCCGCATGGGAGGGGCGTCTTAAAAATACACACACAAATCCAGGGTGATTTACACACAAATGACTATTTACACAGTCATAATAAACATATTAAATATTCAAAACATGTTGTACACAGTTGTTTGTTACAACAACTGTTTGTGTGACCTGGGTTTAAGCCAGACCATTGTTAAGTCCACCACTGTTCTTGAACAAGACCCTTAACCCTTCCTGCTGCAGTGTATGGTTAATATGTGTAACCATGGCTTTCCCTACGCTCTGACTCCAACCATACAAAGACAGGATATGAGAAGAAAAATATATTTATTTGAAATATATCTATATAAAAATGTATCTATTTTTTCATTATATATAAACACTTCAGTTTAGCAGGTAAAAAATGAACCATAAGTAAATAAAAGCAGACACTATTTGTCAGGGATTATCCATATATAAATAGTGTCCCATTCATAATATATGACCAAAGTCCTTCTTTCATATCAATGTTTTAATGAGTCAATCAAGATAGAAGCACAAAGCTATACATTTCCAAAAATTTGTCAATATTTAAGCCTCTTGTCCTTCCTTAGCTTCACACATGGAAGTGTCATTTACACTTCAAACCCGGGATGACCACAGAATATAAAAGACTTCACCCACTATGCTATTTGTATATTTACTGGCAGACTCTTTAAAAGTTTTATTGGATTAAAAGTGTTTTTGAATAAAACCCGAATGTTCCATCCAAAAGTTAAAATGTTACACTATGATACACAACCTGGAAAAGTTTATTACTATATTGGATATAATTATATAACAACAAACATCTGGGCAAATGTATATATTATTATTTATTATAAGAAATAGCTCTAAGTATTGGCAAATTGTATTTTATTTCCTTAAATTATTGTTATTGTTGCAACTGGAATAATTTGACCCTTTGAATGTTTTTGACATTATTTTTGTTAAATGATATTCTTTTAACTTAAGGTTGAAAAGAAACGAACAAATACTAATTTCAGTATTTAGACACTGGCTTTACAAAACAGAACCAGCTTGTTATATTTGTCAGTAGTGCATGTTGTTTGGGAAAAAAATATTTTTGAATTCATTTGTTCCTTCGTTTTTATTCCTATTGTTTATTTAACTTTGTATTTCTTCTTTGTTTATTTAACTTTGTATTTCTTTTGTATCATCTTCTAGAAACCTTTACGTTTTGTAAAATAACTTCATGTCTACATGATATGTTTCACCCAACCCCCATAACACAAATTTGACACTTATGGCAACATTATTGCTCACTAGTCCTGACAAGTCAGTGCACTCAGTTGGTGCTATTTGAAACAAAATGTCTGTCTATGACCTGTGTATTTGCACTGGATGGCTTTACTAGGATCGCCACCAGTTTCTTAAAATATTTATTTGTCCTGGATATTTTTTAAATAGTGCAGTACGCATGCAAACGATCCCATCCGCATTCTGTCAAAGCCTGTTCTATTTAACCTCTTATAGGGTACAGTCAGTGCTATCCTAAATCATAAGTGTAATACTATCAGGGCCAATCAGAATCAAAGATTTAATCTCAAGTGTTGAATTTAAGCAATGATGCTGGCAGCTTTGGAGTTTCAGTGCGGAAACAAAAGCTAATTTAAAAGTACAGATGGAAATGAGGGAAAATAAAATCACTGCTGGAAAGTGTTAGTGGAAATAGGGTATCACGCCAATTGCACATTTACATTTATGGTCATTGGCAGGCACCGTCTTCCAGAGCAACTTACATTGATTCCATTTACACAGCTGAGCAATTGGGGGTTAAGAGCCTTGCTCAAGGGTATTTTTCTCTCCCTTAACCAAGACTTGACTTGTTTCACCATCTTCTAAGACACAAGGTAGTTCTGCCTCAAGACTTTTTTCTGCACCAAGATGGCATCAATGTCAGTCCAGCAGAATCACTGGCTGTCTTCAACACAACAAATGTTTGTTATAACAAACAGTTTTCTAATCACCTCAACCCTTATCTGATTGATTAAATTATATTTCATACATTTTTTTTTAGAAATCTCTGTTATGATATCATTATCTTTATCTTTATTGAGGTTGAGGTGTTCAGCCAGACACAATCATTCATTTAATAAGGACAGATATATTAATACTTATTTAACAAAATGGCTACTCCTTGTGCCACATTCATTTAGCGTCCATGTCTTTCCCTGTCAGATAGTATCACTCTCTTCAGTGCACTGTTCTGGTCCACAAAGGGCAGCTGCATGATAAAATGTCAGGAGATAAATGAGACTGCATTAGTGGCAAAGCAGGACTCTTCCAGACAAAGCATTTTGGATAAGACCAAAAGAATGCCATGCTTTCATTCTTTCATGACAGAGTCATCTGCTGAAGTGAGAAACTACAGATAACACCCTAACACATAGCTGGAGCTAAAAGAGAAACTTTAAAGCATTGCTCAAATAAAATATTAATTATTAACTAGATCATATAGGGTGGTGCAATGGCGTAGTGGTAAACACAGTCGCTTCACAACAAGAAGGCTCCGGGTTCGATTTCCGGTTCGGTGATCTTTCTGTGCGGAGTTTGCATGTTCTTCTCACACTTGTGTGGGTTTCCTGTGTGGGTACTCTGGTTTCCTCCCACGGTCCAAAAACATGCAGATTAGGTCGATTGTTGATTCTAAATTGACCATAGAAGTGAATGTGTGTGTGAATGGTTGTTTGTATATGTGTTGCCCTGAGATGGACTGGCAACATGTCCAGAGTGTACTCCTGCCTTTTACCCCGTGTAAACTGGGATAGGCACCAGCAGACTCCCGTGACTCCAAATTACGGAATAAGCGGGTAAGAAGATGAATGAATGAATGAATGAATGAATGAATGAATGAATGAATGAATGAATAATTAATTCATTTATTCATTCATTCACACACAACACATAGGCAAACATTTAGACTCACCAATTGACCTAATATGTTTTTTGGACTGTATGAGGAAACCGGAGTATCCGGAGGAAACCCACGGAAGCGCAGGGAGAACATGCAAACTCTGCACTGAAAGATCCCCAGTCTGGGGATCGAACCCAGTGGATGTTATAATATCTATTAATCACTGCAGTCACAGTCTTTTTATTTATTCATTTATTTATTTTTACAAATAATGTCTGCAGGTCTTCTTTACCTTTTGGGGTGGACTAAAAGGTTCGTACTTATTTGTCTCTTTCATCTGGATGCCTGTTTCACTCTAATAATAACCCAGTATGGGATCATGGAGGTCAGGGGGTTTTGTGCTCAGGGTCATTGTCATGCTGGAA
>JAOTRA010057080.1:3768-17045 GCA_026260255.1 Pseudolaguvia tuberculata | reverse complement strand
GTACCCAGATGTTAAGCTAACATTAATGTCCAGGCGCTTGCAAAACTCTGCCCACACTCTGGACGTGAATTGCGGACCCCTGTCCGAAACTATCTCCTCCACATAGTTCTTGAACACATGATTAAAGAGAAGCTTAGCAGTCTCCGTAGCGGTTGGGGTACCTTTGATTGGGATGAGCCGGCAAGATTTGGAGAATCTGTCGATCACGGTGAGGATCGTAGTGTGGCCCTCAGAGGCCGGCAGGTCAGTGACGAAGTCAATTGCAATGTGCGACCACGGGCGTTGTGGGTTCAGCAAAGGGTGCAGTAATCCCTCCGGAAGGTGCCTTGGCGTTTTGGCTTGCGCGCACACTGAACAGGAGCCCACGACTGCCTGTACCTCGTCCGACATGCGCGGCCACCAGTAACGCTCCTACAACAGTTCCAGGGTCCTGCGTACGCCAGGGTGTCCTGCGCCTAGGGAGGTGTGAGCCCAAGTTATTAGTTGGTGCCTTAGGTCAGCATGAACATAAGTCTTACCCGGCGGGACCCTGTGGGGCATAGCACTCTGTGCATTGGCGTCTCGGATGTCAGCATCTAGATCCCACAGCACGGAGCTACAATGATGCTAGGGTCCAGTATTGGCTTGGGGCTTTCATGCTCGCACAAGTCGAACCTCCGAGAAAGGGCATCTGCTTTTCTGTTATGCCAGGCCTATAGGAAATAACAAAGTTAAATCTAGTAAAGAATAGAGCCCATCGCGCTTGTCGGGCGTTCAGCCGATGCGCACCCTTCACATACTCCAGGTTTTTATGGTCGGTTAGCACCGTGAAGGGGTGCGCACTGCCCTCCAACCAATGGCGCCATTCTAATAATGCCTCTTTTACGGCTAATAGCTCCTTGTTGCCAACATCATCATTTCTTTCTGCCGGCGTTAGTTTCCTAGACAATACAGCCCCCACCCCACAGTCACTGGCGTCTACCTCAACCACAAATGGAACAGAAGGATCAGGGTGAATTAGGACAGGCGCAGAAGTGAACTTACGTTTAAGGGTGTTGAAGGCTTTGGCAGCAGCCTCAGTCAAGTGCAGTTTAGTCGGGGCCCCTCTTAAAAGGGACGTTAATGGTGCTGCCATGTGACTTAAATTTCGCCTCTACTCTACTGGACTCCATCGAGACGCCAAAGGTATTGATTTTGTAGCCCAGATACTGTACCCCTTTGGCGTGAAATTGGCACTTCTCAGCCTTGACGTAGAGATCGTTCTCTAACAAACGTTGCAGAACTGCCCTGACGTGCCCCATATGCTGCTCCTCGTTCTGTGAATAAATCAAGATGTCATCAATATACATTATAGCAAATACATTGAGTAAATCTCACAAAACATCATTAAGGAACAATTGGAAGACGGCGGGCGCATTGCATAGTCCATACGGCATCACCAGGTACTCGTAGTGGCCCTTAGGGGTAACAAAGGCTGTCTTCCACTCGTCTCCCTTTGGAATTTGCACTAGAATGTATGCGCTTCTTAAGTCAAGTTAAATATTCTAGCTTCTTTCAACTGCTCCAATGTGGCAGGCACTAGTGGTAATGGATAGTGGTTCTTTATCGTGACACTGTTCAGACCACGGTAGTCAATGCATGGCCGGAGGCTACCGTCTTTTTTGGTGATAAAGAATAATCCAGCCCCGGCGGAGATGTAGAAGGCCGGATGTGCCCCGCAGCTAAGGCTTCAGCAATATACTTGTCTAGAGTCTCCAGTTCTGGATGGGACAAAGGGTAGATGCGGCTCTTGGGGGAGCAGCTTGATCGAGGAGTTGGATAGCGCAGTCCAACTTGCGATGAGGGCACAGCCTAGCTGCGTTTTCCTTGCTAAACACCCCCGACAAATCCACATAACAGGACGGAACATTGCTTAAGTCAGAGGAGAGTGTCATGCAGGATACAGCACCCCCCCCTGCCACCTTTGCCAAACACTGCTGGTTGCACTCAGGAGAACACTGCATGATTTTACCACTACCCCACGAGATGACGGGGTTTTGCTTGACAAGCCAGCGAAACCCCAAGATGAGAGGAGTTCTCGGGGCCCGTGTCAGATGGAAGCTGATAGTCTCATGGTGGGTCGCTTGCACAATGAGCCGTAGAGGGGTGGTCTTTCTGGTAATGGCAGTGCCGATCTTTCGTCCGTCATTGGCGGTTATGTTCAGTGGAGGGGTGCACGGTACAGTGGGTAAGTTTAGTCACTACGCCATTCTCTCATCCATCAAATTTAATGCTGACCCTGAGTCCACAAGGGCAGAAAGCACACCAGTTAGTTCTACTCCTTGAATTCTTATTGGAACTGAGAAGCTGGCATTCATGCTGACAGAAAGAATGGGCAAACTTACATTAAGGCTGTTTTTGGAAACCAGAGCGGGGCATTGAGCGCAATGATGGCCTTGCTGACCGCAGTACATGCACAGCCCAAGCAGTTTGCGGCCTCTCTTTTCCTTTGCGCTGAGCTTGAATGACCCAATTTGCATAGCCTCACTATCCACTTCTTCACTGGCGGGGCTAGGCTTAACATTAGTCTCACAGGCTGTAGCGGAGTGGTTGCGCATTAGGTTATCCACCCTGATAGCGCGCTGAATTAACTCAGAATAAGAGTCGGACTCGCCGCAGCACACCATCTCTGCCTGTAGCTCAGGTCTGAGTCCTTCTTTAAATAAGGCTTTTAATGCCACATCGTTCATGCCGCTTTGAGCTCCTAGCGTGCGAAATGAGATTGCATAATCGGCTGCAGATTGAGAATTTTGCCTTAAACAATAGAGTCGGGTAGCCACATCGAGACCACCCGCAGGGTGCTCGAATACCTCTTGTAGTTGGGAGAGAAAGTACTCACTAGACGATCGTATGCGCTCCTCCTTCTCCCAAACAGCAGTTGCCCACTCCAGTGCTCGGTCCGCGAGCAGGGATATGAGAAAGGCGCATTTTCTCTGTTTGCAGGGAAAGCGCGCCGACTGCTCCAAAAAGTACATGCGGCACTGATGTATAAACCCCCGACATTGGTTGGGGTCGCCGCTGTATTTACTAGGGAGAGAAGTAGGCGTGGCATAGCAGGAAGCAGCTTGTGAGGGAAGATTCTGAGCTGAGGCTGTAGCAGTGAGAGCACGCACCTGCTCCTGGAGTCCTTGTATCACCTGAGCTTGAGCGTTCAAAGCTGCTAACAAATCCTCCACGGTTCTGATCTCTGCGGCATTCACATTGGGCGAAGTATTCTGTAACGAATGAGCAGTAGGCATAGAAGAATCCATGATGCATAAGAACAGGCTTTTATTTAGGAAGGGTAAACGGGAAGGCAAACAATCCAAAAGGGTAATTCCAAAAGAGTAATCAGTATTCCAGTCAAGGTCAGTAAACATGTATCCAAAAATATCTAGAGTAACAACGCTTAGTAAGGCCTAGGGCAACAATACTTCGCAATGCATGTTTGGAGGCCACCTGCTTATATAGGCGGCCCACGCCCAAAATGGCCGCCATCAGAATGGAACTCTAGAATTCGGGCGAGGGCGCCCTCTGCAGGCAGTACTCCAAAGGCGCAGTTCTTACATTTACATACTACTGAGAAATTGGATGGGTGAAGGGCCTTTCTTAGGGGCCCATATCTTAAGACTTTAAACACCTTGCCACCAGTTTTAGTCCTATTGTAATGCCAATTTAATGATTAAGGTCTTGGTCTGCTGAATGGATTGTGGGTTCATTTCCCAGCACCGTCAGTCTGAAGGATCCCTGAAGGATATCAACAGTCCATTGGATAAACAAGAGAAAAGTGGAGAAAACCTATGCAAGCGTGGAGAGAACATGCAAAATCCACCCGGGAGTAAATAAGCTGTATTTCATTTATTTATTTTGTTATAACATTGTTTTATTACAAAAAATACTGCGTGCACATAGTTTAGTTGTATAAGTGTATGAGTATGAGTGGAGTGATAGATGTAGGGCAGATGTGGCAAGAGATTGCATGATCGCAGTGGCTTGATGGAAAAAAAAATCATCAAGGGTTGTGGAAACATAACAAGGTTTTGTGAAAAAGACAAGCTAGCAGTACTCAGCATCAGAAAAAAAAACTCCTTCTTTCGAAGTGAACATGCAATTCAGGAAAAAGAATCAGGAAACAGGAGTGTGTGGAGTTGACAAGGAAGCAAGAAAGTGATGAAAGATAAGACAATTCTCCTCAGTGACTTTACATGAACAGGACTGACTCCAGTATGAGCGGTGAAAAGTCCCTTCAACCGGAATTCAGCAGATAAATATTCATTTATTCATTTATTTATTCATCTTCTAACCCAGCGCACATAGGGCAAAAGGCAGGGGTACACCCTGGAAAGGTTGGCAGTTCATCGTACAGACGAACCACCACAGACACACTCAGTTTCATAGGCAATTTAAAATACCAATCAACCTAATGTACATGTTTTTAGACTGTAGGAGGAAACCAGAGTACCAGGAGTAAACCCATGCAAGAGCAGGGAACATGCAGTCAAGAAATTGTCAAAGTTTATGATATGTTTATGCAAAGCTTTTACTCGACATTTAAATGTGTAGATGTCGTTATTTGCCCCATATACTATTTTACAGCACAGTGAAATTCTCTTGCAGAGCAAGTTCTCCCTGCACTTGTGTGGGTTTTCTCCGGGTACTTGCCCATAGGAGTGATTTCCCATGTTCCTTAAATCACTTGTTCACAATTTGAGCCCGATGAATTTATTGTTATCTTGGAATATTCCCGTTCCATCAGGGAAGAAAAACCCATTGATGGAATAATCTGGTCATTCAGTATTTTCAGGTAGTCAGCTGACCTCATTCTATGAGTACTTACTGTTACTGAACCTAAACCTGACCAACTGCAGATCAACCCCAGATCTTATGCATATTTAAATCCAGGTGGTAACTTTTTTTGGCCAGGCAGTGTATAATGGTATAATATTTCATTACAGTTACAGTCCTATGGTAGAAAGGGAAAAAAAGGAATAAAGTGTTTTTTTAATTGATGAATCCGAACCAGCTGTTTTGGAAATGCATTTATTTATTCACGCTGACATTTTGGCGAGTGCAGGTGCTCATCTCTTTAGTTGGCAGCTGTCTGGCTGGGTTTTTTTTTCCATAGTTGCCATGACCACTGGTCGGCTGCTTTTAGTCACCCCACCCACACTCATGATCAGAGCCTCAGTGAAACAACACAACTTCTAGCCGACTTTCTTTCCTGCAGCGAATCTGAGAATCATGCCATTCTGTATTTTCCAATAATGGTCTAAACTGAGTAGACACCAAGAAAGTGAAGCTCAGATGAACCTTTTTTGATGGTGCTAGTATAAGGTTTTAAAACAAAGTCATTACTCCACCAGAACATCCGACTTCATGGGAACATCAGACTCCATGAACATATCAGACTCAATGAAAATATCAAACTCTGTGAGAACTAAAGTCTGAAGTCAGAAGTCTGATTCATAAGAACATTATACTTCATGAGAACATAAGACTATGAGAGTATTGAACTTTGTGAGAACACCAGACTCCATAAGAACATCAGGCTCCATGAGAACATCAGACTCTGTGAGAATATCAGACTCCATAAACATATTAAACTCAATGAAAATATCAAACTCTGTGAGAATATCAGACTCTGTGAGGATATCAGACTTCATAAGAACTTCAGACTCCATAATAACATCAGACTTCATAACAACACCAGACTCCATAAGAACACCAGACTTCATAAGAACACCAGACTCCAAAGGAACACCAGACTTCATAAGAACCCCAGACTTCATAAGAACATCAGACTTCATAAGAACACCAGACTTCATAAGAACATCAGACTCCATAAGAACATCAGATTTCATGCATATATCGGATTCAGTGAAAATATCAAACTGTGCGAATATCAGACTCTATAAGAACATCAGACTCTATAAGAACATCAGACTCTATAAGAACATCAGACTCTATAAGAACATCAGATTCTATAGGAATTTGAGAATTATAATGTTGAAATAAGAGAAATCCTAAACACACACACAGGCAAATACACAATCCAATCAAATCATCTCACTATTAATAATTGATTTGGCTAAAAGCTGGAAATAAAAACATGCTTTCAGTTTAAATGGCTTTCTGGAGTCAAACATGGGTTTTGTTAGGATAGTCTGACGAATACTAGACTGATATTCACACAACCCGTGAAATAAGGACGCATTACAGACACGTTGTGTTAATAAACACTTTTAGATCCTGTAATCTGCGCAATTATGACATAATCATGATGCATTTTTCTCTCAGTGAATGTTTACCACCCACACCCTTGAAAGCCCTAATGCAGTTCGGGGCTTTTTATTATATTTTAACAGTATGTCCACTGGGGGGGAAACAAATTTACCACTAAATCACAGATTAGAACAGCATCAACACCGGCTATAAATGCTATAACATTTTTGCTCTTTTAAATACATTTGTAGTCGCAGTGATGCAATGCCATGAATATTAGAGTGAACAAATATAAATAAATAATAGCCAGACCAATCAAAGACTTTACTAGAAAAGTTCTCAGCGTTATAAGGAGGTTATAGGACAGAAAAGGGAAAGGGAAGGAAAAGGACCAGGGATGGAAAGGGGGAATGGAAATGACCGAATGGGATAGGAAAGGGGACGGGAAGGGAGAGGGAAAGAGGAATAGAAAAGGCTAAGACAGGAAAAGGGAAGGGAAGAGACCAGGTTTGGGGAAAAGGGAAAAGAAAAGACAGAATGAGACAGGAAAGGTAGAGCAAGGACAGGGAAAGAAAAAGAAAGGAAAGAACAGGGCAGGAAAAAGAAAGCGAAAGAACGGAGTATGGAGAAAGAAAAGGATAGATTTGGGCAGGAAATGATAGATGGACATGAAAAGACAAGACAGGAAAAGGGAAGAGTAAAGGAAAGGAAAAGAGAGGACAAAAGATGGGAAGTGGTAGCCTAGTGGTTAAGGTGTTGGACTAATACCAGAAAGACCAGGGTTTGATTCCCACCTCCACCAAGCAAACACTATGGGCCCTTGAGCAAGGCCCTTAACCCACAACTGCTCAATTGTAAAAAAGAGACCAAATCGCTCTGGATAAGAGCGTCTGCCAAATACAGAACTGTAACTGCAATTATAAAACTGAAGTGAAAGGATGGGGAAGGGAAGGGAAGGGAAGAAGGGGATCTGACAGTGACGGTTAAGGATAGGAAAAAATCAGGGAAGGGAACGGCAGGGTGAGGCTCTAGGTTCCAGCAAATGCTCTGCTCAATATTCTTCAGTAATAGGAACTTGCAGGTATCTATGTGATTAAATTATATTTTCCCGCCACTGCCACCCCCTGCCAACAGAAAGGCCCATAAATATAAAATATAACTTGGGATTAGCATAAATTGGATTATAGAAATAGATATTTTTGGTGAGATACGTTTAGTGTCTGTGTAGAATACTTATAATCCTTTCCAACACCTTACCAAGCCTGCAGGAGCCTCCATTTCGCTGGTAGCCAAAGACGACTGCTTGAAATGGATTTCTGCTTTATTCCGGAAGAAAATCTCGGCGTGCACTTTGTAAATCACTTGCTTTCATGTACCCATTATCACTTTGTTGCCTGTCACAGGAAAAAAAATGAGGAAGATGAGTTCCAGCTAGCATAGGAGTGTATCCACGGTTCCGACGGTGCTGTGTTAGTCATGGCATCAGCTCTAAATGGTCCACAGCTTTACCTTTCCAGTTTTTATTCTTTTTTTTCACACAATTATGTGTGTGTGATTGTTATGGAAAGGAGATGCGGACAGCAGGAAAGATGGTTTCCTCTGCTTCTTTTGTGCTGTGATTCATTATAAATCCCTTTGAGAGAGGCACAATTAGACTTCTGACTAACCATGAGGAACCAAACAGTAGTCTATCAGATCACAGTGCCTTGGTACGACCACAGGCCTCCGAGTTCTAAGACGAGACAAATAGATATGCTGTAATTTACGAACAATGACAGCTTTTAATGTAGTTTAATTAATTTACAGCCATTAAACGGCATAAGTTGATATGATACGTGGACATGATAAAAAGTGTAATATAATATAATAATTATAATAACATATAGTGAGTAGCATTGCATCACATAGACAAACGATCATTCACACACACATTCACTCCTATGGACAATTTACAACCACCAATCCACCTAATCTGCATGTTTTTGGACTGTGGTGAGGAAACCAAGTGCCTGGTAGAAAGACTTTTCCATTCAGTGGCCTGTTGAAACTGGGAGATTGATCTAATGCGTGGTTTAATGGAAGGTTTCCACTGATGGCCAGAGATTTTCCAACTCTTTACTCTCTCTAGTTCTTCAAGTTACAAGTTCGGGGAGAACATGTAAACTCCGCACAAAAAGATCCCTGGCCCAGAAATCGAACCTGGGACCTTCTTGTTGTGTGGCGACCGTGCTATCCACTACGCCACCACACTGCCCACGGATAAAAATATTCATTCATTCATCTTCTTAAGCAATTCATCTTCAAACACATAGACAAATAACCATTCACACACACATTCACTCATTCACTCCAATGTACAATTTACAATCACCAATCCACCTAATCTGCATGTTTTTGGACTGTGGGAGGAAACCGGAGTACCCGGAGGAAACCCACACAAGCTCGGGGAGAACATGCAAACTCTGCACAAAAAGATCCCTGTCCCAGGAATCAAACCTGGGACCTTCTTGTTGTGAGGCGACCGTGCTATCTACTACGCCACCGTGCCGCCCTCGGGTAACAATATGAATAATAATATATAATATTATAATAATATAATATACATTTTTCATTTGTAATGTTAAAAAGCACTAATTGTTCCTGGTTCAATCAAGAAACCAAACAGACTCAGGGTCAAGCCCCTCCACTACCAGGGAAGCACAACTACCAACAACTCCAGGGTCTTTGAGCAAGCTTCTTGACCATTCCTGCCCCAGTGGCTAGCTGACCCTGCGCTTTGTCCACCAACCTTCCAAAGTGGTATATGAGAAGAAAACCATTTCACTATATGTTGTAAAGTGTTTAATCCTGTATGTATCTAATAACATTGGAATTTTACTTATTGTCATAATCTGCTTTCTTCATTTTTCATTTTCCTTCAGTGCTTTGGGGTTTCCTCTCAGTACAGGTGTTTCTTCTCCCAACTAAAGACAAGCATTGTAGGCAACTATAAATGTCCTTTGGTAGCTTGGACCATTTGGCACTACTGAGCTATTCTTTCTCCTCGAACCTCTGGGATTTTAAGTGCTAGACATGCTATCTCAGACTATCTGAGACTTTGACAAAGATTTTTCCATTCAGTGGCCTGTTTAAACTGGGAGGTTGATCTGATGGGTGGGTTAATGGAAGGTTTCCACTGATGGCCAGAGATTTTCCAACTCTTTACTCTCTCTATGCAGCCAAGATTAAATAGCCAAGGGAGATAGAGACTCACAGTGGTATCAGACGTGAGCCACTTGAGAAGAAAGCAATCTTCCAAGACTGATGTTTCACGCATGACCTTTACTAGTTTCAAATAAACACTTTAAGGTTGTCAAGCCCCTATGGTTCAGTTGCTGCTTTACTCATCATTACGAAATCCCAAAATCCCAGTCCGGGTTATTGGGCTATGTATGAATCTTTTTGGTGCAACATTTGCTTTGGTCCCTGGTTCAATTCCTGGGCAAGGGGGTGTTTCTGTGCAGAGTTTACCCCCTGTGCTTGCCTGGGTTTTCTCTTCTTTCCACTGTATAAAAGTACAGTATATAGATTAGGTTCATTGGTGATTCTGAATTGCCCATAGGAGTGAGTGTGTGTATGTGTGTGGGTGTTTGTCTGTGTGTCCCATCTATGTGTGGCCCTGCGATGGACTGGCGATCCATCCAGAGTGTACCCCTATGTGTGCTGGGGTAGGCCCCAGCAGACTGTGAATTAGAAAATGAATAAATGAAATGAAATGAATGATTATATATAGAAGCTGTTACCAAGCGCATATAGATACAAGATTTGAAATAGTGCACAAAAACTTTTCTGGCATTTTTTCGTGAATGCAGTGTAGCTGTCGGTCTTATTTTCAATTGATTATCTTTTGTCAGCAAAAGTGTGCCTTGAAAGGCCGTTTTTGGTAGATCAGCAAGAAGTAAAGGTTGCCTTTAAGAAAAGGTTGCCGCTATCAGTAGTGCTTCTCCCGACCTTTTTATCCAAGGATATTTCAGTTCAACCTTAACAAAGCTTATAGGACATTTTGTGAATTACACTAATAATTCTATAATTCTATAACTAAACAATCAGGAAAAAAAATATTTTTTTCATAGAAATAGACAGATAGACAGACAGACAGACAGATAGACAGACAGACAGACAGACAGACAGACAGACAGACAGTTTTGATGCAAAATATTTTACTTGCCTTTTAGTCTTTTGGTGGAAATGAACTCGTTTTACTTTTGAGAAAACATCCATTATCCAAATGTCCTATTTGTTCTGTGCTGAATTCTGGTCTCGTGTGGTTGGACAGAAAATAGTCCCTTGAAATACCTCGTTAAAAGACACAGCTGTATGACTAAGAAGACGCTGATGCTTGTTAGTAAGTCAATGCTTTTCATTGAGGCTTGAAATTAAATAGAGTAACGAAAAGAAGAAAACCATCAGAGCGGAAAAAAATAACATTGGAGCAAAGTAGCATTTCATCAATCACCGCTCAGTATATACTCATCAGGACGTATACATGTGTCCAGGATGTGTCCAGGACATGTCCAGGATGTGTTCAATTCTATCATAGTCAGTATCCATTCCATCTATTGATGTCTTTAGCTATCTGGATATTGTGTGTAACACCTGAGTGTATTGCATCAATACTACTACTGCTACTTTTATTGTTATTATTGGTATTCAGGATCACAGAACACCCACACTCACTGCTATGGGCCATTTTAGAATGATCAATAAATCTGATGTATTAATGGAGTGTGAGTGGAAACTAGAGTACCAGGAGAAAACCCATGGCTGTGCATGGACATGCAAAACTCACACAGAAGTTTACCCAGGAATTGAACCCAGACCTTTCTTACCATAAGATGACCATAAACTGCTTCGCCACTTTTTACAGTTTAACGAAAAAAAACCCCCAGTATGACCGCCACCCAACGTATGATTTTTTTATACCAAACATGTACTTGAGTACAAGAAGGTCCCGGGTTCAATTTCTGGGCAAGGAATCTATCTGTGCAGAGTTTACATGTTCTCCCTGTGCTTGCCTAGGTATTATCCTAGGGTTTCCTCCCACAGTCCTCCACAAAAACATGTACATTGGCAATTCTAAATTGATGATATTTTGAGTGTGTGTGTGTGTGTTTCTTTGTCTATGTGTGGCTTTGCAATGACCTGGTGGCATGTCCATCTGCCTCTCACCATTATGTGTGCTATGTTAGGCTCTAGCAGATCCATTTGACCAAGAATTAGGGAAAAGCGGGTAAGAAGATGAATGAATGAATGAATGAATGAATGAATGAATGAACTTGAGTTCGATTAAAAGAACACATAATTAAATATACTCTAAAAGAAAAAGTCAGCCAAAAAATGCAATTGGTTGCTATCTACCTCACCTCATAGCCTGAGTATCTGTCTTACTTAAAGATCCACAGTAAAATAAAAGTCTTGAACTAGCCAGACAGCTGTGCTGAGATGTGGCGATTCCCAGGCCAGTTCCCAGAAATAAGGTGGGTGTTTGAAACACTTACAGATAAATAGTCAGCCAGTTGCTGCTGAAATCCAAGAATAAGGTCATTGATGGTTGAACACTGGTGTAGCCTTGAAGCTATAATAAAGACAGCTTTAGTTTTCAATCGACCCCAGCATCTAGGAACGTTCCAGAAAACCTTCTCATGGTGTCCTGAGATTATCACTTCTTCTACAAATCTATTAAAACTTAATATTCAGTAAAAAAAAAATTGGTGTAACTGAATAATTACAATTACAGCATTTGGCAGACGAACTTAGCCAGAGAGACATACAACTAAGCAATTGGAGGTTAAGGGTATTGCTTAGGGGTCCACAGTAGTGGCTTGGTGATGCTACGATTCCAAATCCGGTCTTTTTAAATAAATAAATTCTAATTTTATTTGTCACATACAGGATTATACACAATATAACATACATATATAGTGAAATGTTTTTCTTCACATATCCCTGTAGTTAAGGGGTCAGAGTGCAGGATCAGCCCCAACAGCGGCAGACTTTGTAATAGGGGGGCTTGAGCCAGGCCTTCCTTGGCAGAAGGGCTTGAACACAGGTTTTCCTGGTCTACCAATTAACAACTCAGCACCTTATCCATTTGCCCCTTCTGGTATTAGTCCAACACCTTAACCACCAGGTCACCACTTTCCCACCACTTCCTTTTCATTTTATTTCTTAGATAGTTTTTATATTTTTCTATTTTATTTTAATAGCTTGAGCATAGGCCAATACATCAGACTGTAGATACGAACATCATTCATGGTTACTAAACAAACTAATCAAGACTTTTGATGTCTCCAAACACCATGGAATTAAGCACATAAATGAATAACGATGAAATGTACTTGTGTACAATTTTCACAGTCAAGGCATCCTGAGATGAAGTGATTAGCGGATTGCTGTGGAAAAGACTGCTGAGACTTAGATTGGATTTGGTAGGTAAACGTGGAAAAAAAAATCAAAAGTCAAATAAATTTTTTTTTTTCAGAAATAAGCAAAATCTATATAAGGTGCCAACTATTACTGTTGATTTATTATCAAAGCCTGGTGGCTTAGTGGTTAGCACTGTACTGACAACAAGAAGGCTCGGGTTCGATTCTGAGCCAAGGGATCTTTCTGAGTTGCATGGGTTTTCTCTGGGTAATACGGTTTCCTCCCGAGCAGAGATGTTTCTCCCTGTGGTTGCTGGGGTTTACTCTGCATTGTCCGGATCTTAAAATCATCAGTCTAAACACCTGAATCACTGAGCTACCGATTTAAAGTTTTTGTGACAACACAGCAAAATTCTGTCTTCCTGGTTATCAGATAAACAACTCAGGCTGGTGGTGGGGCTTGAATCTTGGTCTTTCTGGTATTTAGATGAACAACTCAGGATGATGCTGGTGAGGCTTGAACCCTGGTCTTACTGGTTATCAGATACACAACTCAGGCTGGTGGTGGGGCTTGAACCTTGGTCTTTCTGGTATTTAGATGAACAACTCAGGATGATGCTGGTGAGGCTTGAACCCTGGTCTTACTGGTTATCA
>JAOTRA010057063.1:0-17053 GCA_026260255.1 Pseudolaguvia tuberculata | reverse complement strand
ACACACACACACAGACACACACACACACACAGACACACACACACACACAGACACACACACACACACAGACACACACAGACACACACGTTGGAGGAGTATGGGTAACTTAGTGGTTAAGGTGTCGGACTGATACCAGAAAGACCAGGGTTCGATTTCTAGCTCTACCAAGCAATCACTGTGGGGGGAATCACTGTAAGCAAGGCCCTTAAACCACCCAATTGTTCACTTGTACAAAAGAGATCAAAAGTCCAAGTCTGGATGAAAGCATCTGCCAACTGCTGTAAAATGTACCATTACACTTATTCAAATTACTTTCCTGAAGTTTTCCTGGGACTTCCTGGTCAGGAAGAGAATATAATTTCTAAACAACAACAGCTTGTCTGTAGTGAAAATTAAAGTAAGCGCTTTCTACTTACATATCGGTTGGAGCAAATTTAAAAACACAACCGCAGTGTACAAATTAAAGGTACAATCTGCGACATCCAGTGGAACACGCACCCGAAACGTGCTCTCAGTCTTTCAAGCGTGAGACTCGGACTCCACAGCTGTGCGAGAGGACTTTCTCATGGACAAAAGCAAAGAGCCTCTCTTCCTCTCTTAAGCATGTCAGTAGCCTTATCCTGGCCTCTTTCCCTTCTCCTTTCGGCTCTGGGCTTCCGCCACCACTTCCTCTGCTTTGCTCACACCCAGCAACACCAAATTAGTTTCATTTATTTATTCTCTCTTTTCTTTTTTTTGCTAACTCGAGTGAAAATCTCCACAGCAACAGAGGAATAAGGAGAAGGAGGGGTGAAACGTATCCTTTCATTATGCTTCACACACACAGTAAGAGGAAGAATGATAAATGTTTCCACAGGAGAAGGTGAGCTTTGAGAAAGACAACCTGAGACCACCTAAACCGGTTATCGGTGCTGATCCAGGCTCCATGGGAGGTTACACCAACAATAAGCTTTGATTCAAGTGGCTTACGGACTTTGTAACCACTGCCCCGCCCCCGCTGTAAACCATAATGAGCGCCATTGACGCTGCAGATTTTGCAGAAGAGGAAACAGGCTTAAGAAAATCATTCATCTCAGATGAGATGAGGGGTGGGGGATAGGGGAGGGCATGCAGCAGAGGAAAAAAAAAAAAAAGCAGCCCAGATAAAAATAATTTCAAGTGGAATTATAAAGGAAAAATATTTACCTGCGATTTGGAAGATTCCTATAAGAGGGTGGGAAAAAAAAAAAACCCTGATTATTACAAAGCCGTGAATGTGTTTTCAGCTAGATGATACTACTGCATTCAATGTCAACATTATTACAGCGAACAAAAAGTTTGCTGTGATGTTCTTCTATACATAAAAAGTGCATTAGTTTAATTGCTGTCAAATTACTATCAGGCGCAGGGGTGGGAGCAGAGAGCTTGAGATATATATATATATATATATATATAAAAGAATAATAATAAGGTAGTTTTTCTAAATTACTTTGTGGAAAAATATGAAAAGCACAGGAATTTGACAAGCGTTGAAACAAATGATTAAAGTGAAAAGTGCAGCCCTCAGCTGAGTAAAATCAATACGTTTATTAAATTAAAAAAAAAATTAATCCCGGCATACGAACCGTGTGATGATAGCCTGGAGGAAGAGGAGGCTTGTTGGCTGGATAATGCTCTACTGTGTCGATGATAGTCTGCCTCTCTCCGCGCTGATTGATTTTTCTGAACCTTCTCCTGGACTGCCGATGGGACGCCTGCCTGTGAAAGTACTCCTCACTGTCCTCCACGTAGTCCACCTGGCGGTGTGAAAGAAAGAGGGTGAGACAGGACTCAGCTGTCTCAGCTTGTGTAGACAGACACAAACACAGATCCTATTCGATATAAGAAACACATCCTCATCAATAGAAACACACACACACACACACACACACCACAATCATTTCAGAGGCCTCGAGAACGATGCACTCGCAGCCACGCCTCGAACTCCCTGCAGACCGTTTTCCAAAACTGAGAAAAAGAGACAAAGTTAATGGAATAAATTATAAGATATACACAAACAAGACAGTAAAGCATATAAATCTGGTAAACCCAGCTGTAATGACACACACACACACACACACACACACACGCGCACACACACACACACCTGCTGCGTGGAAGGAACATGGACTCTTTGATGAAAACCGAGCCAGACAACAAGATGTACCAGCAGGACCCGATGTCGTCAGGGCTAGAACACAAAAAAATTATGTTTTGGGGTTTTTTTAATTAAAAAATTAAATAAATAAATAATAGACAAATAAAACAAACCAGCTTTTTGACACACACACACGTCTTTTTTTTTTTTTTTTTTTTTTTAAGACTAGTCCTTTAAGGGTGCTCAGTGACACAGCAATGGCAGTCTGGAGGTGTAGGGAACTGAAACTATGATGTTCTGATTAGCAGTTTAACTACTGATTGCTCAGTTCAGAATTTCCCACAGCAATGTACATACGACATGGACAAGATACTTTAAGCCACTTTATTTTAAAGTAAACCTTTCCACCAGTCCACCAGTCTTAAAAATAAAAAAATAAATAGCGCTCGTCTCACAAGAAGGTCCTGGGTTCGATTTCCGGGCCGGGGGTCTTTCTTTACAGATTTTACATGTTCTCCCAGCGCTCGCGTGGGTTTCCTTCCGGGTACTCCGGTTTCCTCCCACAGTTCAAAAACATGAACATTAGGTCGTTTGGTGATTGTAAATTGTCCATTGCCCTTAGGAGTGAAAGTGAGTATGAATGGTTGTTCGTCTATCTGTGCCATGGGTATACACCGGCCTCTCGCCCTAAACACCAGGGAATCTGTGCCTTACTGATTAAGGTGTTGGACTAATACCAGAAAGACTGTGGTTCGATTCCCAGAACCACCAAGCCACCACTTTGAGTCCCTGAGCAAGGCCCTAAACCCCCAATTGCTAAGTCGCAAGTAGCTCTGGATAAGGGCATCTGCCAAATGCTGTAATTGTATGTGCACTGGGATAGGCTCCAGCAGACCCCCGTGATACCGAATTAGGGAGGAAACGGGTAAGAAGAACAAACGAACAAAAAAAAAAAAACAGCATTCAGCAAATAGCTGTGCTATACAACACTTCATGGTGTTTCGTTGCTGATTATTATCTCGAGACAAACACTGCTACTTAGATAAAATAAGAGCAGCAAAAAAGAGTCATGAACATCACGCTGCTGTGAGAGTAAGAAAGAAAGAAAGAAAGAAAGAAAGAAAGAAAGAAAGAAAGAAAAAGAAAAAGGAAGCAAGAAAGAAAAAGAAAGAAAGAGAAAGCAAGAGAAAAAGAAAGCAAAAGTAAGAAAGAAAGCAAAAAAGAGAAATAAAGAAAGAAAAAGAAAGAAAGCAAGAAAGAAAGAAAGAAAGAGAAAGAGAGAAAGAAAGAGAAAGAAAGAAAGAAAGAAAAAGAAAAAAAGAGAAAGAAAGAAACTGTGCATTCTCTGTTTCTCTGTCGATACCACATTTATTTTAGGGAAACTGAATGCCAACGCATGTAATCTCAGTTTCTGCTTTTAAACCACAGACTTGGCTGTGAAATGAAGAGTCAACGAGATGTGATCAGGTTCCCTGGTGGACAGGAACCAATTGTCATGTTACAGCATTAAACTCAATTCAATTTCTCTTCTAGATCTATATTTATATAATGAATCCAAACGGATGTGTGTGTGTGTGTGTGTGTGTGTGTGTGTGTGACTGAATACAAAGCTTATAATGGCTTGTATATCAAATATAATGTAATCAAACATACTCACTAATATAAAACCTCGTTGGCTTCATGATGCTCGTAACGAACTGTTTCACACATCAACCTAAAAGACAAAATAATAAATAAAAGAAAAATGTATCCTGCTAAATCTCTGACTTTTCATTTTACACTAGCAATACGAGTGTGTGTTGTACCTGAGCTGGTGTTCTCTCAGGTTGGACAGTGCTTCCATTCCATGCAGGTATGAGTAGATGATCTGAAGATCCTGTAAGAACAATAGAAACGAGATTATGTCAACATGAAAATAGATTATAAGTATAACCGGGTTGAATTCTTTAGATACCCTGCAGTTGCACTTGACAACCAGAGAGAGGCAGCATTTACATAAGAACCATAGCTTTACTGCAGACACTCCTCTGTTCCTTTTACTTACACACACACGCACGCACGCACACACACACACACACACACACTTCAGATCAATGTTTAACAAGAACGGCATGTTGGCGGATTCCACAATCCTCGTTTGTCATTCGTTTTCTCTCTTTCTTAATCTCCCCCATCCTCCAAAAAGCGTCATGTTTCCTGCTGTGTAAACTCAAGCAGCCGTTCCACTCTTAAAGCCTTTTGCTATGGGAAACTCTGAACCGAGAGTTGAGTATTGAGAAACATAAAAAAAAAAAAAAATGGAAACCAAATACTGGAATGGAAACTTTTGTCATTCGGGAGGGTCCCAGAAGCTGGTTCCTTTAATAGAGGAAATTCCTGTGGCCAAAAAAAAACCCTTTACACACCTTAAAAGAAAAAAAAAATTACACACACACACACAGTCATACATATTTATACTGGAACAGCATTTTATGCTTTTAATATCTTTACTGAATGATTCATGTGTTTGTGTGTGTGTGTGTGTGTGTGTGTGTGAGAGGGTTGCAGTTCTCCCCTACAATTATTCTTATAAGCCTGAAAAACTCAGCACACTTCAACCCAAGAACACACACATGAACGCAACGTCATCCCAAACCGCCATAGCCAAACACTTTTAAAATATGCCAATGGAAACAGCTCAGAGGCGGCGGCCGAGACATCGGGAGTGGTGGATTGGTGCGTTGGGGATGTTTATTTTCACAACATGGCATTTCCTCTGGCGTTCTGCCCCCCCATTATAGAATTCCTACATTCCTATGGGAAGTGTCAGTGAGAGGCAGGAGCCTGTAGGGGTTTGTGAAACAGGCCACAGTGAATTAACTGTCAGGCTGAAAAGAACAGGAATAAATGAGACTATAGACTGACTTTGTTAACAAAATCGGACCATCGATTTTCTGATGTAATACCGACACCATGGTCAGGAAGGCAAAAAGAACGGAGGAGGAGGTGTTCTATGAATGTAAAGTCTCAGGGCCAGGGTTCTGGTAGGGTAGGGTTCTGAATAGTCTGTTTTACTTGAGGGAATACATTACATTCACTTGTATGAATCCAAACTATAAATCAAACTAAAACTAGATGCAGGTTATAGGACAGGAAGCCTGCTCTAAAAGAACAGGAAGTGTTTACACACATACACAACATTGTTGGTTTCATGTGAGCTGAAACAGGCTCTCTAAACTTGGCTGGGCTTCCTGAGAAAGCTGACCCGTAAAGGTGTGTGGTGAAGAAATCGAAGCAGTGTGCACACGTTGTGTTCTTTAGAAATAATCAATCGGTAAATTAGGTGTTTAACTGCTGATCTGAACCAATACCACCAAGCTGAAGCAGAAGGAACAGCTAAACAACCCTTCGTAAACTCATTATTAAAGTGTAATAACCACAGAGCTCAGACTTTTCCTGCACTGTACGCTTATTTTTATTATTATTCATTCATTCATTCATCTTCCCGATTCATCTTTGGCTTATTCCCGAATCCGGGGGTCTGCTGTGCCTATCCCAGCACACATAGGGCGAGACGCGGGGGTACACCCTGGACGGGTCGCCAGTCCATCTCAGGGCCACACATAGATAACCAACCATTCACACACACATTCACTCCTATGGACAATTTACAAATCACCCATCCACCTCATCTACATGTTTTTGGACTGTGGGAGGAAACCGGAGCACCCGGAGGAAAACCCACACAAGCGCGGGGAGAACATGCAAACTCCACACAAAGATCCCGGGCCGGGATTCGAACTCGGGATCTTCTTGTTGTGAGGCGACTGTGCTATCCACTACGCCGCCATTATTATTATTAGTATTATTATTATCGACTAACGGTACCATTTTAGCTTTGTTTAAAATGTTGGGTTGATTTGGCTACATTTTCCTCACAAATCACCCATAGATTGTATAATTTGCATATTAGGCTAATTGTTGTTCCCTTTTCATGTACCGCAATGTTTTGAAATGACCAAATGAATTTTCTCTATTCTATGCAATTACGTATTAACTATGGGGGAGTGTGTTCATTTATGCGCTTATTCAGGCGGGTGGAATGTTGGACACTTCCTGTGCGTACCATTCGCTGTGTTGTTTTACGTAGAAGAAAAGGGAGGCGAGGGTATAAGGCTCTGGATGAAAAATTGTTTAAGATGGCCGACAACATTCCTGTGGACAAGGTGTGTCCTTTTATACGAGTCCAATGCTTCATTTGTGAAACTTGGAAAACCAGCAGTCATGTGAACGCTACTGACTCACAGTAAATGTTAGACCACAAAAAAAAAAGTCTGATTAGTAAATGTTATCTTGTTTTTAAGGTTTGAAGTAACATGAGCAAGTTCCAAAACTGTAGTTAATACAACCAATTAACTTGTCTTTCGGCACCACTGATAATCGCTTGGTTGTGTAGCTTCTTTATGTTTCTTGTTATCAAATGAAAAATTCTTCTACACTGAATATGCTCAGGAATTAAGTCTGATGATGCAGGTCTTCAAACATACTCGTCCATGTTTCTCCACGCTGATTGGGTGAAAAGCATAAGACTGACTTATGTAACACGGAAGAAGGCAAAGAGAGAGAGAGAGAGAGAGAGAGAGAGAGAGAGAGGGAGAACAAAAGGAAGTGTAAACATGATAACAGCCTGACCAACAGAGGCGGGACTGCTTTTCTAAATGGTCACAAAAACCTAAACAGGTTATTTGTGAACGTCCAAGCAGTCAGTCAGATCGATACTCAAACACTCGCTCGACAGAGAGAACGAGAAGAGAGATGGTATGTAAGTGGAGATAGACAAAGGGGGGGGGGGGAAGAGAAGAGAGAGAGCAATATGCCGAGTCATTGCTGATCACGTCAAGCATAGGACACACACAAACGGCGATACAATCAGTTCATTTATACAACTTTAATAAAAAGAAACGATAAAGAAACAAAACCAAAAGGTTTGCTCATCTAAAACCTGGAAGCTTTACCAAAAGTGACTTGAACAGCATGTTTTAAGTGATGTTCGGCCAGAGAACATGCCAGACACTGGAGTTCACTAAAGACCAACTATAGAGACCATAGGATGACATGTCTACAACTGAACATCAGATTTCATATAACTTATCATTTACCTTAACTTAATATCAAACACAAAGCAAAGGGAGGAAACCACTAACGCACAACACAAACCCCATGGATTTGCCGGTATGAGGGGTGGGAAAAGTTCTTTACTGTTACCACCTTAATGTGTAGCTTTGTGATAACTGCCTTGAGCACAAGTCCCTCGGGTCTAAAGAGGGACAGGCAGAGGTTCTTTTCAGTTTGTTGATGCCGTGTGTTGACCTAGTGTCAGGCTTTGATGTACAGAGGGTCAAGCAAAGCGGACGGTTTACGACGTTGTGAGTGTGTGTGAGGTCAGCCTGTGGTAGGCGCTTTAAGAATAACCTAAAACAATGCAGGGTTAAAGGATGACATTATTTGCACGAGTGTCGCCCTGGTGAGCTTGGGGGCTTTAATGAGAACAGCAGCTGTCGCGGAGGAGTTTGACTCTGACCCTGAGTCGCATACATTCCGGAGGGTCTATTAAAGAGAATGCTACGTTCCTGAGATTTGGGAATAAGTACATGTTCGGCGATGACGGCTACAGCCTGAGTTTCGGTGAGCTTCGATTACGACACAAACCACCAGCACAGAAATCATGGGGAGCAACCTGGTTGGTACAGCAAACCTTGGGTACATTTGAAACGGTCAATCATTTGATAATTGCCTTGAACCACTGAGTGCAAACCAAAAAGAAAGATTCAACGATTTTTCATCAGATACTACAATCACCTGGAGGTTAGATTGACTGATAATTGAACGGTGATCAGGCGTCAATAAGAAACGAGACGACATGGTTTTCCTTCATGTTTAACTGAAGAACTGCATGAGTCATTTTCTTCTCTAGGGCACAAACACATCCTTTTTAAAGCAGAAGAAAGGAACAGAAAGAAGAAATAAAGAAAGTTTAGGCCGTCTCTGCAAGAACGCCCGACAACAGTTGGGATTATAGAGAAGGACGGAGCTGTTGGATAAGCAAGGAAAATGTTTTTGATGACGCACAGATCAGCACATGACAAACATGAGTATGAGATGGAGAGAGAAACAGACAGATAACGGGAGGACAGACAACAAGAGACAGTGTAAAAACAATGAAAACACACTGGCAGAACCGCAGAGGAACAGAAAGGAAGCGTAAAATGAAGATGGAACAAACCAGAAAGAGTGAGACATACAAAAAGTGTGAAAGAGTGACAAGTAATATATAAAAACCAGAGAGACAGAGTTATAAAATGGGGGGGGGGGGAGAGAGAGCTGGGTTTTTGCAGAGATCTCACTTGTCAATTCTGCCTCTTGTCTTTGACAATGTTGAGAAAAAGTCTACTTAGTTCAGCTGTTTTTTTCAGAAGACAAAATGAATGTTCTTTCTGCTGGCCTGGGAAAAGAGACGAGAGAGCGCAGCTGCATGAGCAGGTGGATAATAGACTGTGTGCGGTTTTCTTCTCCAATGGAGGGGGTTTTTGTTTAGTGCCAAAGAAAACAAAAACAACACACACACACAATACTATTCTTCCTTCATTCAACCTGTAAAACCAAATTATGAACATTAACCATTCATTCATTTATTCATCTTACCTGCTCATTCCCTAATTCGGGGTCAGAGGGGTCTGCTGAAGCCTATTCCAGCACACATAGGGCGAGAGGCAGGGGTACATCCTGGACAGGTCAACAGCCCATCTCAGGGCAACACAGACAAACACACACACCCCCCACTCCAGGCACTCCGGTGTGAAGAAACCGGAGTGCCTGGAGGAAACCCACACAGGCACGGGTATAACATGCAAACTCTGCACAGAAAGACCCTCGAACCTGGGACCTTCTTGTTGTGAAGCGACCATGCTAACCAACCCAAAGAACATTATTTTCAAATGCAATTTCACTTATCCATCAGAATCCGTTTCTAATCTTCTCATGCCAAGCGTGTGTATAAAGGGAAAGAAATCAATTTGTCAGCTAACTTCTGATAGGAGAGAAATCTGTGATTGCAAAAGTACAGCGAAACTGAGGTTGATCTAAATGACTAGTACTCGACTTCCTGTGTGGCAAGGTGCTAACTTGTACTGCGTCGTTATGCAAGTTTGGATTACAATGTCCAAAGACTGGTTCTGTGGTTGATGCATGACGGTGTGTACAACGAGGACCCCCATACCATGCTGGAGGAGCTAAGTTGTTATAACATCAAACTGGTATGATGGTTAAATCGTATCAAAAACAAAGCCCGTTCCTGAATGCAACTGGAATAATAATCTGTAGTCGGGGAAATTGTCATACCGGTGATGACTACAACAGAATTTATTGTTTTAAAATGTCAAACGGTGGTCATTACCCGCTGTCCAAAAGTCGTATACCACTTTTGTTTGCATGACTTTAAAACTAGTATTAACTTTCGGACTGAAAGTATCTTCGATATAGTATAATTACCTGCAGTATGAAGGTAACCTAATTTTACTAGATCAGCCATGCATTTGGTCTCGTGACGTATAGGAGGTGATGACTTAGCGGTTACTAGTGTAGGACTAATCGAACAACAAAGACCGGCGCTTGATTCTTAGTACCACCAAGCAACCACTAGGAAAGATGTTTACTTAAGTCCACGGTTTCCAATCTTTTTTTGCCAGGCCTCCGTAGCGTAACCAAGCACTGTCGCATTTCAATACAGTCTCTTCTGTTGGATTATGGAACAGTAACATTTCAGTCACATGTGCACTCCAGAATAATAGATCATCTGGGAAGTGGGAAAAATTCTGACATACTACAGACTTGACATGCTATATTCCAGCTATTGATCGACTCGAAATCACATGAACGGGTTAAACAAGCAAATAACAAGTAACGTAAGAACCATAAGGGTACTCAAACCAGGTAAAAAGGCCCTACAGATCTTTCAGACTTGATATACTGAATTTAGTTTGTAGTGCTCCACCCTTGGGACTGTACCATAGGAGAGAGAATGCTGGGATTCTTGCACCTGTTTCCACTTGCTAAAAACAGTAGCGTGATTACAAGTATATAATCTCTAGTTGTTGGGGTTTTTTTGTGTGTGCCACCGTTAGTGTTGAGAGAGAGAGAGCACAAAGCAAGAGCATAAACCATGCACCTGCGCAAAGAGGAACTGGAATGTTCTGCCTGAGGTAGAAAACGCTGAAGAAATATAAAAAAAAATTTTTTTAACAAGCAAGCCTTAATGATGGGCTTCGAGAGACGCCAGAGTGTTTTTCTTTCTTAGCAGCTTAGATAAAAACAACACTAGTAGGAAAAAACATGGTCTCTGTGGTTGAGGTTTCAAACAATTGTTCTTTTCTTTGCTTTTTCTTCAACGATTTTCCTGTTTCCTCCGGCGGCGGTCTGGTCAGCATGGAGTCATTTGACAGGAAACGGCATCGCTAACGTGCCTGCAGTATCCTTCAGGCTAGCGCATTAACGCATAAGCATGTGTGTGTTTCGGAAACAGATCTGACGGCAGGGAGAAAATAAATACCTGTAGTGAATTGGGGGGGGGGGAGTATAGAACAGAAACATTACAAAAGAGTCAAACAGCATTTGTTTCTTCAAGTTGTCTTCTCTTAAGAATGTTCCTAAAATAAACCATTATCTCTGCGTAGACCAACACGAGACGGTATTGTGTTGTGCAAAAAAAACCAAGAAAAAAAACCCCAGATTCAACGAGAAAAATAACTGGCTGCAGACACTTTGCAAAAAGATTCTACCAGAGCTTCTTGACCGCACATGCCGGAAGAAGCATGTGAGTGGGTGCGAGACACGGCGTGCAAAACGAAATAGAAACGCTGCGGGCGAGAGCAGTGCTGCAGCTCGTCTCGCCACGTTGAGCAAGACGAGGCTGATGAACCAACTCTAGGGTGAAAGCGAGAAAGCTTCGTTTACACGTTTTACCCAGAAATAAGTTTTAGAACATGGAAAAAAAAACAAACAACAACAGAACAACAAGGATGTGCAAACGCATTTTCCCGTCCACTAATTCATCCTCCATAGTCACTTATACATCAGCTAGAGGAAGGGATGGGAGGGTGCAAAAACTTAATACGGTTTTCTCTGCCCTCTGGGACGTTTAAAAGGCACCTTACAATCTGCCCTTTTAGACATAACCTCAAAAGGTCTGTGGCAGAGAGAGAGAAAGAGAGAGAGAAGAAAAGAAGTCATACTTTGTGCAGCAGTGTACATGTTTATGTTAAGCGCTACCAAGACCCCTTAACAACTTTAATTTTTTACCTGATCATAAATAATTAACAATCCAAACAAACGAGCAACCTAAGGTGACCATGGGAGATGATCTCCTTTTAAATTATGAATGAAGCTACGTTTGCGCTTCCAGGATTTATCAGTTTTCCCGGCAGGATCCTGTTAGCGCTGAATAATTAAGAAGTGTTACAGTGAAGAGTGTGGAGCCATGTCTCAACAGATCAGGACTAAAAACACGCTTTAGTAATCCTTTTTTCTGAAAAAATTGTTTTGATTAAATGCATTTGTTTGTATGGAAAAATAAACGGTAACGGCTTTCATGGTTAAAAAAAAAAGAAAAAAGAAAAAAGGCAGTTTTACAATAAACAGGAATTAAACTAAACAGATGTTTGGGATAATATAAATTAAGGGTAATCAAGCACAGAGCACTAATCCATCCATGAAGATTAAATAAGTACACTATACTTAGTACAGCTTGCATAATAATCACATTACTACTAGTGGGAATGTAAAAGAATTTGAGTAAGAATTTTAAAAACCGTAAACAACGCTTCATTAGAAATTCTGAGAGCGAGAAAAAAAAAAAAAAAGCAGCGAAACACTGCGGCTGTCCTCATCCATCGTACTGGCGTCTAAATCCTACAATTTCATCCTCCTCATTTCTCTTGAAAGCAGCTATTAAAACTGTGCAATATGCTGTCCTTGTCCCTGTTAAATGCTTCCTCGATTATAACCAGTCACAACAAGTGATAACGTGTTAAATAAAGTGTAATCACTTCTTGTAAACATGGTGCTAATGTCTCTCAGGTGGAGTCTGACTGGGGATCAAACACAGGTTAGCGTTTCAGCCCTGAACATCTTGAAACCCTCTTGTGAATAAATGAATATTTCTGTAACATGCCCTAACTGGATTGAAAACACGGCAGGTGTTCTCATGGCTTGAGATACGACCTTATCATCTGCTTTTGTTAACAACATGCCATGACTTACTATGCATGGAATTTAACACAGATATGATAATGATACATTCGAACAAAAACTAAAAGCTACAGCTTCTTCTCACCACCACTTTCCTGCATGCTTCCCGCTTGGTAGCATCAGATATCTGCACCGATAAATTGCCACGATTGAATTAGCGTGAAGGTAGAGAAAGATGTATGAAGTCATCTCTCTAATGTGCCAAGGAGCTGGAATGGCACCAAGTTCCAGTCTGCTAAAGATCCGATCCATTGCACATGATTATTAAATCTGTGTTGTGGGCGTTGGCCGTGGTGTAGTATGGGTATAGAGCCGACACCCTCATGGTACTGTTGTGCTCTAGACACCCCAAGTTTCACCCTGGCTCAAGGCTTTTCCTGTCCCACCACCCGTTTCACCTTAAAAAATAATTTTTTTAAGGCGTGCGTGTGTGTATGGGTATATAGAATATAATATAAAAAAATAATAGATAAAGATGTTGCACAATATTGTGTTACTCGAAAAGTACATCAATACCTTTCTTTTATATGAATGAATAGGTTTCGATTCCTGGGCCGAGGATCTTTCTGTGCAGAGTTTGCATGTTCTCCCTGCTTTTGCGTGGGTTACCTCCGGGTACTCTGGGTTCTTCCCACAGTCCAAAAACATGCACATTAGATTGACTGATGAGTCTAAATTGCCCATAATAGTGAACGTGTGTGTGAGTGGTTATTAGTCTGTGATGGACTGGCAACCTATTTAGGGTGTACCCCTGCCTCTTGCCATATGTGCGTTGGGATAGGCTCCAACAGACAACCCTTGACCCCAAATTAGGGAAAATAATTGTGAAAATAATAGAAAATACACAAATACTAACTAGATACTAGATAAATAATCTGCTCCTGGCACACTTACATTTACACCATCTGGCATATGTTCTTGTCCAGAGCAACTTACATTTGATCTTTTACAACTGAGCAATTGGGCCATGCTCAAGGGCCCACAGTGGTTTCTTGGTGAAGGTGGGAATCCAAAACCTTAAACACTAGGCCACCACTTATATTACACGTTATTCATTCATCTTCTTCCCCGCTTATTCGCTAATTCAGGGGTCACAGGGGGGTCTGCTGGCGCCTATCCCAGCACACATAGGGCGAGAGGCAGGGGTACACCCTGGACGGGTCGTCAGTCCATCTCAGGGCAACACATAGACAAACAACCATTCACACACACACATTCACTCCTATGGACAATTTAGACTCACCAATCCACCTAATCTGCATGTTTTTTGGACTGTGGGAGGAAACCGGAGTACACGGAGGAAACCTCATGCAAGCGCCGCCCTATTGCACATTACATAATGTTCCTACTCCCGCATATGATTTATGCATACAATGTACCCTTTACTACCCCGTGACCCCTGAGGTGTTTGAGGAAAACACTGTTGTAGTATAATTAGGTTCAGGTTAAACATCCAACTGTAAATCTAGTCTGCTATGATGTGACTATATGGAAATGACGGCTGTTGTACGTCCAAATTTATCCATACTAGCAGTGGTGGCTCAAATGGTTAAGGCACAGTAGTTGATGGAAGACCTGTGTTCATGCCTTACCACCGCCAAAGCCACCAATTTTTCCACTCTGACTTTAAACTTTCGAGGTGGGTTATGCAAAAGTAAAACATTGCACTATATGTTGTACGGTGTATAATTGTGTTTGTGACCAATAATAGTGGAATGTAGAATTATTTAATTAATAATACTTAATATTAATATTTATTATTATATTATTATTTATTATTAATATTTTAATTAATAATAGGAGGTGGGTACTTACTGAAATGTACTAACTAATTATGTAGTAGAGGCGGCGCCGTGGCCTAGTGGATAGCACAGTCGCCTCACTCCTGGGTTCGAATCCTGGCCGGGATCTTTCTGTACAAAGTTTGCATGTTCTCCCCGCGCTTGAGTGGGTTTCCTCCGGGTGCTCCGGTTTTCTCCCGCAGTCCAAAAACATGTAGATGAGTGGTGATTGTAAATTGGTGATTGTAAATTGTCCATAGGAGTGAATGTATGTGTGAATAGTTGTTTGTCTTTGTGTTGCCCTGAGATGGACTGGCGACCCGTCCAGGGTGTACCCCCGCCTCTCGCCCTATATGGGATAGGCGCAGCAGACTCACGTGATGTGCTGGGATAGGCGCAGCAGACCTCCATGACCCCAGATGAATGAATGAATGATGTAATATGTAGTATGGAAATAAAGCCTCGCCCACAATACTTACAGAGGCGCCAGTGACAATAATAAATCATTTACTGTCACTCACAGTATATTTAGCCCCGCCCACCAAAGAGTTACGTGGACTCGTTTTTTTATGGCAGCTTAACGCCTACATTATGACGTAACAAACTAGCAACAAGTATAAACTATCGTAACGCATTCCAAGTGTTACATTTTATGTGGCTGTGACGTCATTCGGAAGCATCAACGCCTAGTTAATTAAGCTAATCCAAATATAAACAAATACACCAAACCGGAAGCAGTTTCTTTTTTTTTTTTAAGCCATTTTTAAAATACGTATAGAATTTTCCACATTTTAGATGAATATATATTTTTATATATTTTAAAAAGCTCCATTTAAACAAGTATCCTTTCTTTTATGCAACATTTTTCCTCCAAAGCTTGACATCACAGTTTTCCCCAAAGTCTTGCCAGCTTTATGAGCTCACACCATAATTTGCAACTCAAATCCAGAGTCCTGAGAGAAAAAAATGCTGCGGTTCATCCCGATATTACCAACGTAAATGTATACAGATGTCAGACTGGTGGTTTATGGATTTCATTAAGCCACACTTAGGTAGACCCCTGAGGTAGCTGAATAAATCCCCATCAGCTTCCGGTGGTACCTGGGTAGGGCGTAAATGCGCATATTTTATATAATGACGTAGAGCGCGTAGATAGCCACTGAGTAACGCGGTTAAAATAGAACCACAAAAAGAAAAAATATATATATCAAATCCGATTATTAAATTATAATTTTTCACACAAATGTCCTTAAGTATAAAGAAATTATTATTTTAAACCAAATACATTCCCAATAAATGATCATTTTAACCGGGGGCTAGTTCTGTTTAATTAGCAAAGCTAGTTGACAATAGCGAGAACAAAAAATTAAGTTTTAATTCATTTTTTATTTAATTTATTATTCGATTTCAACAATTAAATCTTTTACGCAATGTGGAGCTTGAGAAAACATAATAATAATGTTAAATGTTTATTAAAAGTCTTTTCCTTTATCTTACCTGTTGCGTTCTGTCGCTGGGGTTCTTTATAATCGCCTGACGAAAACTGCTATCCACATACGACGCCATTGTGTAGTTTTTAAAACCGATTTAAAACTCCCAAAAAACATTAAATAACTCCAGTTAAACATGAACTAGCATTGCTGCTTACTGTTTTTCTCTGTTACTGGAAACAGAAGTTTTACGAAAGCGTTTAAAATAATAAAACTCTGTTGTTATTTTAGGCCGCGTTCGAAGCCTCGGCCTCAAGTTGTTTCCGGTGCCCGTGATCAGAAGAGATTTTTTTCCGTCGTCGCTACAAAAAACAGGTTCTGCTTCTTGTCATACACTAAACGGTAAAGCAGGACATCGTCTGTCACACCAGTATAGAGCCATTTTAGATTACGGAGGTATTGCAGACCCACTTGAGGTTAACTACCGAACTAACGGGCAGTGGCTAAGCTACTGCTTGGAGGAGGAGTCCGAGCGCGTCCCCCCATCGCGGCGTCTGAATCACCATTTGATCCAATTTAAGATCCGGTTACCAGATAATCAAATTATCCACAAAGCTTTCAGGCAAAGTCTAAATGCTTCTGGCGAATATACAACTCCCGTTAAAGCACGCTAGGACTGGAAGACAGGACGGGCGGGGCTTTGCCTCTGTCTCTATGCGGGCGGTGGGCGCTTTAGCGGCGTCGTGATTCGGGAGTGGTGGAGTGCTGATTACGCACAGATTCATAGATTCTCTGCTGACACCATGTGGACAAAATTTGTAACTACAAAAATGAACGTAAAGTTCGAGTTCCTAGAATGACTTGCATAAATATTTCATTCATTCATCTTTCATTCTGCTTATTCCTTAATTCGGGCGTCACGGGGGTCTGGAGCCTAATCCCAGGGCGAGAGGCAGGGGTACACACTGGACAGGTCACCTGTCTATCGGAGGGCCACACATAGACAAACAACCACACTCTCACCCCTATGGGCAATCAGCCAAATGTACAGGGTTTTTTTTTTACTGTGGGAGGAAACCAGAGTACCAGGAGGAAACCCACACAAGTGCGGGGGAGAACATTGTCTATGTGTGGCCCTGTGATGGACTGGCAACCCGTCCAGGGTGTATCCCTGTCTTTCGCCCTATGTGTGCTGGGATAGGCGCAGCAGACCCCAAATTCGGGAATAAGCAGGTAAGAAGATGAATGAATGAATGAATGAATGAATGAATGAATGAATGAATGGTTCATCTTCTATACCCTCTTATTACATCATTTGGGGTAAGAGGGGTCTGTTGGAGGCTAGACAGGTTGCCAGGTTTTCACAGGGCCTCACACACACACACACACACACACACACACACACACACACACACACACACACACACACACACACACACACACAC
>JAOTRA010057026.1:0-17063 GCA_026260255.1 Pseudolaguvia tuberculata | reverse complement strand
TAGATAGATAGATAGATAGATAGATAGATAGATAGATAGATAGATAGATAGATAGATAGATAGATAGATAGATTTGTAGATATCCAAATACATCTGTTCTTCCCTCTAAAATTAGCTCTGAAGCAGAATCAGAGAAGAGCAAGGGTAAAGTAGTTGTCTAATTCATAACAAAGACACTCTTATATACAGTACAATGTCTTTTAACAATATAATGACCATGAACCTGAGGTACTATCCATCTAAACTAACATGGACCTGATGATAATTTTCAATGACAGAACCATGCCCGAGTTGAAGACAGCAGTCCATACATGAACATTTAAGAATATAAATTAAGTTAAGAAAGTACATGTATATGTCGGCGTGCCTAACGTTACTAGGCCTTACAGGAATACATTATCCAGACTTTAAACTTTCCAGAAATTGAAGATTTCTACAAATGTGTGTATAAATATATACACTGTGTCAATTCGCAATAAAATTGTGTGATTTGCATAAAATTTTTATGCTAGACAAAGCAATTCTCATCTGTATGGAAAACTACACACACAGACTGCAAAATGAAGAAATGTAGTAAAAAGCATTACCAGCTGAGATGATTTAAAGTCTGGCACTGCACCAAAAGTGCTTTCCAGCTCTCTTTTCTTCCCTTTTTTTTGCTTTGTGAGTTATATCTGTTTGGCCGTATTCCAACTGTATCTTTGCCCACACCTCCTCTTCATCGACTGCCATCTCTCTATCTGAGAAAGTCTTTGAAGACCAGGCTGAATTCCTTTAAAATGTGACAAGACAAGGCTGGTCCTCTTTCCTACACTTTCTCTGGCAATGATGTAGAAATTGTATGAAATTTTATGAATTGAGGACATGGTTGGTAATAAAAATTTTAATCGGAATATTTAAGAAAATATTTGCTCATATTGACTGGCACTGGCGGTGAAATACAAGCTGATGTATGTATGTAAATTTTATAAAAGATAGTGTTCTAGAAATAAAGCAAACTTATATTCAGAGTAGAGCTAATTGTTTCCAAATTGTCAAAAATTTCAGATTTGGGCAAAGACGTGTTGTTTAATCATTCCAAAAAGTTTAACCAAAGCTAAACTTGTATAAAAACAAATATAAAATGAATTCCATTCTTTTAGTCAAAAAATATATCATTAACAGTTGACAGAGCGTCAAGAAGGATATAGTAGATTATCGGTTAAAGCATGAAACTGGTGGTTGGAAAATCATTGGTTCATTTCCTTTACTGCCACTGAAAGTTTTGACTGTTTTGTGACTTCCACATCGCCAGCCACGACTCTTTTTCAAAAAGTGTCAAAATACTTAAGTGAAAGGACTGAAGAAACCTGTGCAAAGCATTTCTTTGCCAAACTCTACTGGGCGTGTATATGTTTGTAAGGATCTCTAGTTTAAAGCTTATGTCCATGTCTACATTTTTCAGGGGTGGCCAACCTGCGGCTCCCAAGCCGCATGCGTCTCTTTGCCTGCTTTTATACGGCTCTTGTGTTCGTATCAAAGTTTGTGTTTTTTTAATGTGCGCATTTGCTTGGCTTTGAGTTCAATATGGTATTTTCGTAAAATGCACGTGCGTGCCATAGATGAAAATTTCGCAAAGTTTTGCAATAAACACAGAGAACTTTTAAGTAAACAATTAGTGCCAATTTAGCTCGTGCATGGTATCAAATGTCAAACTGTCCTGCCACAATATTGAATACAGAATATCAGACAAGCGTGTGAGTATTTTAGTGTCACATTGGATGAGAGTTGTGACATAAAAACAAGCCTCAGTTGGTAATATTTACACGGTCTGTGTCAAGCGATTGTGTGATATTGTACAATTAAAGACAACCAGTGGCAGACATGTGAAAGAAACAGTGATGGCTGAAGATTTTACTATTGTAAATTATTATATTATATTATATATTATTTGTTTGTGGACTTGGTTGAACTGAGAGTTTGTGTGGGTAGGTGGGTGATCTTGTGTATGTGTATGATGTGGCTCATTGCGATAAAGTAAAAAATGTGGTCTCTGACTGGTTGGCCACCCCTGTTCTACTTGTTATTTGGATTTATTTGTATTTGTTATTATAATCAAGATTTTGTTAGATCTGGCGCCTATGTCACAGAATACTTTGCTCATCACTGATTCAAGCATAGTCAACTGCGTGAGTTACAAACCACTCTAAATGTCCATGCCCAAGCATTGCATGTTTTTCAGGGGAGCCTCGAAGCCCTAACTAAACCTGAAGCTCCACCACCACCACCTGTTTCGAATGTGGTAACTCCCACTGCATTTCCTTTCAAGTTCGATGGAGACCCTAAGAAATGTCATGGGTCAATCCACCAGTGCCGACAGCTCTTCTCTAACCAGCCACAATTTTTCCCTCATGAAAGTAAGAAGTGTTTCTGTTAATTATCATTAATGTCAGGACAAGCAATTGATTGGGCAGCACCGGGAACATTTTTAAGGGCAACTCAAGGAAGTGTCTGAGCACCCAGCGGTGGACTGCATCGCGACTGTTGCAATTATGACAAGGTACTCAGTCTGCTGCAGAGTTTGGGCACTAAAAGTATTACTTAAGGAGACCCTTAACAAAAAAATTACAAGCCAAATAAGTTTGCACTTATTCTGATTTAATTCAATATGCAATTTGGTTGGATGACATCATAATGTCATAAAGCAACCATAATGCTTTATCCCAACTCTGATCAACCCTTTGCTGGCAGCTCTCCCAATTCTCTATGGAAGAAAAGAAACACAGCCGTTGTCAGAGACCATGTTTATACTGCGGCCAAACCAGTCACACATGCGCAAACTGTCCGGTGAGCCATCGTTATCCACACAAAGAAGTGCTGAAATGTGTGCCGTATCCACTGATCAATGTCTAACTGTGATGGCAAAGCTGAGCTTTAAACATAAATCGCGTGTGTCTTCTGCTCTAGTGGATTCAGGGTCCGCAATAAATATTTTTGATGAGAAGCTGGTTCAAAGAATTCGTCTACCTAGTGTGCCCTGTTCACCAGCACTTCACGTATCAATGATTGATGGACATCCAACCGCGCATTTCATAACCGGGCAAATGGCTTTATGAATCCACTAGAGCAGAGAACAACACTCTTGTGATTAACAACGTTCATCAGCAAAAAAAATAATTGTATGTTATGTTAATAAGAATCAGGAGCGGGTATTAGTGGAAGACAGCGTTCATCACACCAAAAGGATATGAATATTTTGTTAAGCCTTATGGATTGTGTAACGCCCCCGCTGTATTCCAATCATTTATTAATGATATCTTAATGATCTGATAAATACATGTGTTCTTGCCAACGTAGACGATATTTTAATTTTTTTCTAAGTACCCTACCCAACATAAAGCCCACGAGTACTTCAGAGACTCCTTGATAATAAGTTATGTGAAGGCAGGGGAAAACCTCATAAGCTCACCTGAATCGAGGCGGCGATTAACGTCTTTGAATCACAACCAAATTTAAAGCACCCTGACCCTGCCGAGCCTTTTGTTGTGGAAGTTGATGCATCAGATAGTGGTAATGGAGCCCAAGCTGCATCCCTGTGCATTTTATTAACGGAAACTCTTCTCAGCCAACTATGATATTGGTAATAAAGAGTCACTCGCCATTAAGAAAGCTTTTTTGGAATGGAGGCACTGGCTGGAGGGACGTGTGCATGCTTTCATGGTATTGACTGACCACGGTAATCAAGGGTAAATTCTTGCCAGGTTTGTTGGGCATTGTTCTTCTTAAGTTTCTATCGCCCAGAATCAAAAAATGGTAAGGTTTGCCAGAATGACAACTCTGATCTTGATCAAGACTAGACCCAGGCAAGAAAATTTATGTTGTTTGAGTTCCACCAATGATTAATCTCGCGGGTGCATTCCTCCCTAGCTTCTGGGCATCATGGCATAAGAAGGTCTCAAAATTTGGTTACAAGGAAATTTTGGTGGTCACAAGTGCAAGAAGACATTGAGAATTGTGAGAAGACGTGAAAGCATGTAGACATACAGGCTTAAACTCCTAACCACCTGCCTGAAGGTCTACTTAAGTTGTTACCTGTCCCTCATCATCCCTGGTCTCTCATATCTATCTACTTCGTGACTTATCTACCCCCCTCAGAAAGGCATACGACAGTACTTACTGTGGTGGATCTCTTTTTTAAAGCCATTCCAACTGTAAGGGATGCTGGATCACTCTTCTCTTCACAACCCTGTGCTCTACATCTGCCTCTTTGACCCAAACTACCTGCATGTCTTAAAAACAACAGTTTTCTTCTTGTTTTTAAATTTGACAGATATAGAGCAAACAAAATCCTGTGATCTGGAAGGGATTCAGCTCATGCCAGGAGATTGAATCCTGGGATAACGATGAACTGAAAAACCCCTAAGCAGTCTCTAGGACTACCCAGATCCTCCTGAAAACCTTTGCTAGTGCCAGGCATATTGACATTCTGAGGCAAGAGGTATTGTCGAATTTGTCCTGTTTTAAGGTTCTGGGGTTAAAGATATTTTCAGATGGTGTAATTTAAGAGTTGCATCTGAATAAGAAAATAAATATTATCTTACAGCCCTGCCTCTGTTATAGTGTTGTATTGTCTTTATTTGCTTATTGCATCATGCTTGACTATTTAATAAAAAATAATCCCCAAACATGTTCAGTTCCAGCTTCAATTAGGAGTTTAAACTCTCATTTTGTCGATATTTTCTAATATAGGGTGACCCTATTGACCCAAACACAGTATTAAAACTTGACTTTCAACTAAACTACATCAGGGGTTTCAACCTAAATGAGGATGGGTTCCCTGTTGAGTATGATTACTCTCAAGATTTCTTCCTAATCCCACACTAAGGAGTTTTTCCCTGCCACTGTCGCCCCCGGCTTGCTCATCTTTCTGTCAGAATTCTCATTCACTATGTAAAGCTGCTTTGAGGCAATGGCAGTTATAAAAAAAAAAGTGCTATATAAATAAAACTGAATTGAATTGAAGGGCCTTGCTGAAGTGCCCAAAAATGGCAGGTTGGTGATGCTGGGAATATTTAACAATAATTACTGTGTCATTGCATCACCCCACTGTATCACATATGGTGTTGCAAGGAGAAATTGTGGCCTCAGACTGTATTAGAGCGTTGTCTTACATTTTTCAGTTCAGGTCCTACTAATCTCACTTTGATTTACATTCAATTTTCAATCTCATTCTGGCTCTGTCGTGAAACTGAAGAGCCATCTGTTCCTCTGACTCCGCCATCAACCTGCCGTTGTCATCTCTGTTAAAGAGCAGACCTATGGTGTGGTGTGATAGAGGGCTTGCCACCTGCGTCTTGAAGGCCTTACTGGTCTGCTTTGACATAAAAGGACACAGATGAGATAGCCATTTAGATTTTTGGTTTTATGTTTTTTCAAAAAATTAACAGTTCTACAATTATAAGTGGTCATTTTGATATTGTAACAAGTTTACATAGTACTAACCCAACAAATAAATGAAAAGTAAAAGGGATAACCAGATCCCTTGTGCAGCGACATACTTTATTATCTTTAACAAATAGAAACCAAAACGTGAAACATAAACGAAGAAGCAGTGGCAAAGAAATGCAAACAAAATAACATTTAAGTGTATAGGTGCACACGAGAAACAAAATACAAACTAACGGAGTGGGAACACTGGCAAGTATGAGAAATAACCAGTATTATCCAAAATTCAAGTTTAATTTTAAAATCGAGTCCAAGTTCAAAATCAAACACTGATATTCATTCACAGATACAGTGATCCACGCCATAGTGAGTGATGCATCTCCTTAAGTAATATGTCATCGACAATGGGGTGCGAAGACGCTAACAATATGGGCGAAGCGAGATCACAATAAACTCACAATAAATCTATGATCTGATAATGTTTTTATTAATGTACACTGGTAGAAATTATGTCATGACTATTTTACATGACTATAAACACATGACTATGATGTTGTTCTAATTATGTATTCTCTAAACATTTTAAATACATTATTATTATTATTGGGGTCAACAGTGCAAATATAATAAAGAGTGCGTTAGAGAAGTGAAGAAAAGAGTGCAGGCAGGGTGGAGTGGGTGGAGAAGTGTGGCAGAAGTTATTTGTGATTGAGTTTCTGCAAGAGTGAATGAGAAAGTTTTTAGAACTGTAGTGAGACCTGCAATGTTGTACGGTTTAGAGAGAGCGGGGTTGTCAAAAAGACAGGAGGTGGAGCTGGAGATGGCAGAGTTGAAGATGTTGAGTTTTGTCTTTGGGAGTGACGAGGATGGACAGGATTAAAAATAAGTTTATTAAAGGGACCGCACATGTAGGGTGTTTTGGAGACAAGGTGAGGGAGGCTCGGTTGAGATGGTTTGGACATGTGCAGAGAAGGGACACAAACTATATTGGTTGAAGAATGCTGAGTATAGTGCCAGGCAGAAAGAAAAGAGGAAGACCAAGGAAGAGGTTTATGGACATAGAGGTAGTTGGGCTGAAAGAGGCAGATGTAGAGGACAGGGTAGTGTGGAGAAGAGCGATCCGTTGTGGCAACCCCTAACGGAAGCAGCCGAAAGAATAAGAAGATTATTTTATCAAGTTATATTAAATAATAATTATCGATTCTTTTATGAACTGTATTTTAGGAACATTTTGACATATAGGTAGGTATGAGTTTTAAAGAAAACTTTGGAAATATTTCCTATTAGCTGGGACAGAAAAGTGTAATACTTGAATTAACTTAAAATAAAAAAAAGGATTTCAGCAACAAAATCTTGTAATTACTCTTTTAATTATTCTATATAAACCTATGCAACCATATCTATTGGAAATGCTTATGTAAAATAGGTACATTTGCTCTTAAAAATCTATTTTAAAAATAATTACTGTGGTATGTTTGTCATCTGATACTGTGGATTAAACCATGAATATTTGATATTTGTCTTTAAGGGTTAAAATATAGCACATCTTAATTATGGTTACAATGACTATAAATAACACTGTCATGAAGACAAAATTGTAATAGTAATAACCATACAAACGTGAAGTGGTGGCACATTGGTGTTGGAGAACTAATTAGAAAAATGGGGTTGGATTCCCAGCACCACCAAGCTTCCACTGTTGGGCAAGGCCCTATTAAACCCCATGAGTACGCAGGTGAAAGAGAGCTGGAGGAAGAGTGAGTAATGCAGGAGAGAAAGCAGTCTAAAGAGAGAGAGAGAGAGAGAGAGAGACAGATAGAGCTACTGTATGTCTCTTCAAATTTCCCCAGTTCCTTTGAATTAAAATTTTTGGAAGACATATTTATTAAAACGGTGAATGTATCACAGTTTTGTTTTCATTAAAATTACAATCAAGCTCCATTATCAGTGAGATTTATATGGGTAATATAACAATCTATTATTTACATGATTACTTTTTATTATACAACCAAACATCATTGAACATGTCGTCTTTATTTCTCACATGGTGATATGTTCAGTCTAAACTTTCATTTATTACGTGGACTATGAAATGCTAGACAAATAATGTATGTGTAGGGAAAGGGAAAAAAAACACAATCCCCAGTGTCATGGTTGAATGAAGATGGACAGCCAAGTCATTCCCTCACAAGCTCTGGCACTAGAAGCTATTTCCCTACTTCTTCTTACCAGAGTGTTGTTGGTGTGACCATATTAAACAATATTTAATTAAATCATGGATTAACATCCTTTGTTGATCTTAAATCAATATTTCGATTAACCATCTGATGTTATAAGTGTGTGTCAACTAGTTCTGGAGCAGTTTACTTACCATTACTGATTGACAAATCTTCAATTATCTTTGGAAATTAGACAAACTATATTAAATTAATTTATGTTTCGACTGCAATTATGATAATTATAAAAACATTTATGATGATCTAAAATAAACATAAAGTAATTTAGACAGTAAATAATGAGGAAAAATAAAAATGTTATGAATCAGTAAACCTGTAGTACACAAAAGAGCAACATACTTACGATAAAATAGGATTAACCATTGTTAAATCATAGCCTTTAGGAATTCAATCCATATTTTTATAACCTTAAATTTTATAGAAAATCTAAAAATGTACGGTGTGATGTCAGAATGATTAGAGCCCATGTTCCTTTTTATTCATGCAAAGGTTTAGGTTTAAATTAAGCCTAATAAAAATGCCAGAATTTATTATAGTTTTATAGTTTAATTACACCTAGATACCTCACAAATGAGTTGCATAAAACTTTATGCATATTGTTTACTTGAGTAAAATGATGCGTAAATAATTAGTTAAGTCGTTTTTTTATTGTATATCAAACCATGAATATTTACAGTTCGTCTTAATATTAAAACCTAACACATTAATTATAGTTATAACAACCGACAATTTCTGCCTTTATTGTAGCATTCAAAGAGGCAATATTCAGACAAAACCATTCCTAACAGCAATTTTCTTTTCAGACCAATTATTTTTTTTTTTTGTATTTTATTTTTGTAAAATACCTACTCTAAGATGTTGCATGTATTTGTTCATAAGCATGTAAAATGTGATGGTGTCATTTCAAGCACCAAAAGGCTAACCATGATAAAAACATCCCACAATAAATGTGTCTTGACAAAGTTGATATCTGATAAAAATATTTTTCCGTTTATACCGATTGAAGATTTCTCTGCTGATATATGTAAATTCCAGATTATATTGCAGGTATATAAACGTATTACAGCCATTGAAATAAAATATACACTATTAAAAATTTAGACCCACCACATACCTAATAAAAATCTTGAGCTATGAGTGACTCGCACTTAAATATTTGCTTATTGATTATTATTGCTGATAAAATTTATATTTCACAGTGCCTTGATTATCTTTGTATTCTCTCAGATGCCACCCTAAAATGCCCGCTGCCCTAGCACACACACTTACATGAACACACAATGCCTAATGCCCAGAAATTGCATGATCAACCATGTGTGAAGGTTGGAGGAGGCAGTGATTAGCACGGCACACAAACACAGATGGAGAACGTGGTGTAGAGTGTGTAATGGCGAATAGAAATACTTCATCTAATATCATTATCATTTGATGTAATGGCCAGGAGATTATGTTATTACTCATATCCAATGACGCAATGACTCAGATTGAGTGCTTGAAAGAAGTCTTGCTCTACTAGTGAATCATGAAAGGCTTAGTGTAGATATGTTTTTCTACACTTCTCCTAGCTGTGAATAACTTGTATCTTCAATTCCATGTGTTCTCTGGTAGAAAGAGATGCATTTCAAGATTGGGTTAAGTTACTAAAAGTTTAAATAAACACGAGTTTGAATATTTACTGGCATTTGGCAGACGAACCAATCCAAAGTGACTTATATTTACTAAAAGTCATTTAAATGGTGGCTTTTTAGCTAAGGTGTTGGACTAATACCAGAAAGACCGGAGTTCGTTTCCCAGCACCACCAAGCCACCACTGTGGGCCCATGAGCAAGGCCCTTAATCCACTCTTGCTCATTTGACAGTCGCTCTGGATAAGGGTGTCTGCTAAATGCTGTGACTGTAATTGTAGTTACAGTACATTAAGAATGTAATAGTTTTGTATTTCCAACAATCTGAAATTCATCAGTATTTAGTATTAGCTGGTGAAAATTATTGAAAATTTGCATTCAGTGGACCATCAGATTCATTTCTGTTTGTTTAACATCTTATCTTAGATCTGGGTTCATGCAGAACAACCATTTTTGACTGCTATCCAATCATAACATAATGGCACTCAATAATTAAAAGTCATTCATTTTCTAACCCAGTTATTTTCTAAATCTGAGTCATAGGGATCTGCTGGAGCCAATTCCAATGCACATAGGGCAAAAGGCAGAAGTACACCCTGGACAGGTCATCAGCCCATTGCAAGGACACAAATAGATAGAAAAACCACACACACACACTCATTCCTATGGGCAAATGCAAAGTTACAGTTTGGCATTTGGCAGTCACTCTTATGCAGAGCGACTTACATTTGCTCTCTCTTATACAACTGAGCAATTGTGGGTTAAGGGCCTTGCTCAAGGGCCCACAGTGGTTGCTGGGTGGAGGTGGGATTCGAACTCTGTTTTTTCTGGTATTAGTCCAATACCTTAACCACTAGACTACCACTTCCATAGCACAGAAAGACTCCTTGTTCAGGATTTGGACCCAGGACCATTTTGCTGTGAGACAGTTATAATAATTATAAATGTCTTTAGTTTTGTTTGTTTTATTTATTTTTTTTTTTAATGTATTAGCATACACAATAATAATACTTTAAATAAAAAAAAACAAATGTAGTTACATTTTCTACCAATGAATTAAATTTTTTTTTGTCATAGTATATAATAAATAACAAACCAAATAAACTAAAACAAATAATAATATTAATAATAACAAAAAATTCTCATTTTGAGGGAGGTTATATCTTTAATTTAAAATGAAAGGGTCATTTGTTTTTATATTTCCAAGTCTGGCCCTAATGGCTTTTTACATATTCCCTTTTTTACATGAAGGGAAAATGGGATCATTTCCATAATATAAATATTATTTACTATATCGAGCTACTCTTGCACTGTAGAAGGTTTAGGGAGCAACCAACGCCTTTTAAATGCTTTTTTACTCACAGAGGTGAAAATGCCAAATAGTTATCTCAGACTTTTTTTTATGAATATCAGCTTGGCCTAATAATAATGTGTTAAAGTGTCAAGGCAATGTGGTTTTCAGAATAATTTGGACTGCTTTATGATACTCTACCCAGAAATGTTTTATTACCATTACAAATTATTGGCTTCTTGAAACCCACACCATCACCAACATTTTGTATTTTCTCCCTCAAAATGTGCTTAAGGTTTTGGTTACATAGAAAATCAGACAAGAAACATCCACCAAAACTTTCACCATGTGTGGGAGTTACTACATCTCCACGGTAATATACAGGGATTCTCTAATGTTGTAATGTGTTTGTCTATGAATAATAAACACTGTGTAATCATTTTGTGTTAGTTAGGGAGGAATCTTTTCCAGTCTTTAAGCAAGGATGCTTGTGTAATTTGCATGCAAGATCTAAATTGATCTGTATGAACTATGGTCTAATTTACCTCTTCCCTCTTTTGGGGTAACCAAGATTACTGCTTCATTTCATGATGGAGACATATTGGAAGTGGAAGTCCACATACCATACCTCCACCCATCCATTTGCAACCTCAAGGTACACGGCAGCATTGTTGACATGGGGTCTGACCACCTTGTCCACCAACCACCCAAACAAATCGAAAGGAAGCATGTAAGACATACGCAGTGGAAAAAGTATTTCTTTCTTGGGTATTAGTGTTAAGGTAATCTGCCTATATCCTTTTGTTAGAGTCAGTGTTCAGTAAAAATGAGACGCAGCTAACCAATGAAGCAGTTCATCAATGCAAGATATTGGATATGCATAAAACATCGAGTTATCTATAGACCTCACAGAAATGGTTAGAGCCACCTGCCTTTAAAATCAAAACCCCAGTGCTGGACCAGTTCATCCTGAGCCACCTTTTTCTTGTGTTCGAGCAAGCTACAACCCCTGAGGGTGTAACAATGTGGGGCTTTATAAGATTGGTGCAGTCTGCTCATACACCTGTGGGGGAGGAGCTATTGCAACAATAGCACCCGGTCCTGATTGAAATTAAGCTAGCCTTCCCCCTTTGGGTTGCTAGACAGTGAAGGGCTGAGTTCCACTGGCTGTTGGGATCCACTGGCTGTGGGAGGAGGTATAGAGATAGGCAGAGGAAAGAAAACCATTCCTGGAATAGACCCCACGGTGGTTAATCAGCAGTGAGTTGGCTCCATTAAGAAGGTCGCCCAATGGCATCCCCATAAGGAGGCAAGAGACGAACTGCTCCAGGACGATGTGCCCGACCACCCTCTCGATATCAGGAGCACTGGTGAGGAGCCATCTCTTGGAAGTGCATGCTGCTCTGGACTGCGCCCGACGTGCTAAAAGAATGGCACACTTAAGAGTCGTGGTCTTGCTAGGTTTAGGCTCCACCTTAAACCTGGGGGAAGGCTCTCAGCCCATTGTACTCACATCCAGAGCATGTTCCTGTCCATTGCTGGGTCACACATAGATTTACAATTATACACACTCACTCCTTTGGGAAATTTAAAATCACCAATCAACCTAAAGTACATGCTTATAGACTGTGGGAGGAAACTGGAGTACTTGTAGAAAACCAACACAAGAGAACATGCAAATTCTACACAGAACGACCCCTTGTCCAGGAACAGAACCCTTGCTGTGAGGTGAACGTGCAAACACCTTTATTTAATTTCAAATTTTCTTCATTTTAATAATCAGGTTTGATGTTTGCTTTTTTTGTATTTCTAAATCTTTTAGTAGCTTTTAAGATTTTTAAACTTAGATTTTGTTCAACTAAATGCTTTAGTTTCTTTTTAAAGGCGCACTAAAAATAATTCTGCCCTAATGACTGCTTTTAAGGCATCCCATACTTTGGCCAAGTTTACTTCTCTGTTATCATTTTCTTCAAAAAATATTCTTATATCCTCTTTATCATATAGTTTCTTGCTTATCTGCAATCTCTGAAAACACTTCACCTCTTCTGTGTCCTGACTTATAAGAGGAATAACACCCTTTATAGCCCACAGTTTTTCATGTTCGGTTGCGGTTCTTGTAAGAGCAGAATTTATGAATTTTTCCTTTTAATTTATAATAGTACTTAGCTTCTTTTAGATGGGTTCAAAATGGAATTGACATTAATGCATAGTTTAACTTTTTAGTTTTTGTTACTATTTGATACATTTTATACATAATTTGCCTCTCCCAAAATACATACATTGAACTGTTACAATTCTTAAAAACAAAACACCACTGCAACATATAGGAACAGTTATTTCCAGTGTTGAGGCTCATTTTAAAAGAACTACATGGGGGTTCATGCATTCAAAGCTTCCATACGGGGAAGTCAAACATCATGACAAAAGTGAGGCCCTACTATCTGCATCTAAGATAGTCCAGAACTGTTGGTTTTACATAGAATTAAGTTCAAGACAACTGTAAAAGTGTAACTGTAAAAGTCAGTTTCCTCCTGATCTATAGTAACTGGTGACTTTTCCACAGAATTGGAGAATCTGTGTGAAACCATGTCCTTTGCTGCCTCCATAGGATCCTGTTAGAACCAAATGCTGTCATCGTGAAATACACGCCTCTTTGCCTGATACGGTGTCTACAACATTATTTGTATTTCTTTTACTACTTTCTTGGCCTCTGCATAGTCTCCTCATTTCACTTTAGTAGGAAAATCATGGTCAGCTTAGAATAGACCACTTCAGAACTACAGAACACTTCTTTAGCTTGCCAGGCTCTCCGTAGCTGAATTTTACTATGATTGACCATAGCTTTCTGTATGGATAATTGGTTTTCTGTGCTAAAGCTTGGTCATTCTATCCCAAGGAAAGTTTCAACAAGTTATCTAAAAAGGTAACCATGCCCATACTTTCAATCCTTAAATTCCTGATCTATCAGTCTAGCTTTTAGGTTAGCTTAGTGCTAGACGCTGTGCTTAATTTGTATTGATGCTACTTTACAGTCTTGCCTTCTTCAGTTCTTTCATCTTCAAATTATTTAAAATTATTCTAATTATTATTATATAAGTAATTATTTTTATTATATAAGTCATTTTGTTTAATGTCTGTACCTTATCTATGGCTAACTTTATTGAAATATTCACAATTCTCACAGTTGGGGTTATTTTTAAAAATTAAGCTTGCATCCTCTTTGTGTCATTCACCGGAAAACTGTTAAGTGTTGTTATCATGAATGTTTATGGTAAAAAAAGGTATAAGTGGTGGTGCAGTGGTTAAAATGTTCTATTACAAATGGTTAAATTCCCAGCACCACCAAGTTACCACTGCTGGGACAATGAGCAAGCCTTTTAACCCCCAACTGCATAGTTGAGAATAAATGTTAGTTGCTCTGGATAAGGGTGTCTGCCAAATGCAGTAAATGTAAATGTAAAAAGTGGAAAGGGTGCGTGGGCAAGACAAACACTAATGCTTGCACTGTGTGAAGGAGGAAATCATTCTGAATTAGATCATATATTTATTATTACTCTCTCTCACACACTCTTTCTTTATAATTTTTTTCTCTCTCTTAAACCCCCACACACATTTGTGTAGGTGTTTTAAGTAAACACTAACACAGACACCCTTCCTTTCAATTCAGACATAAAACATACTTGTATGCAATGAAGCATAACACATTCAACAGCAGGATACACACGGTTACCTTATTTTGACATCCAGGTTTAATCAATCTTAATTAAAAAGTAGGATTCTTGTCTGTAGCCCTGCAGGAAATGAATTAACATGCATTATTTAAGTTTTTTTATTTACATACGTGCATCTTTTTTTTTTCAAAGGATTTGCTTGAGTGGTGAACTGCTAACCTGTGTGTATGCGGGTATTAAGGGACATGGTAGCCTAGTGGTTAAGGTGTTGGACTAATACCAGAAAGACCAGGGTTCGAATCCATCAAGCAAACACTGTGGGCCTTTGAGCAAGGCCATTAATCCACAATTGCTCCCTTGTAAAAAAAAAAATAAAAAATAAAAAAAATAAAGAGTCGCTCTGGATAAGAGCGTCTGCCAAATGCTGTATGTGCATGTGTCAATTAGCGTTAAATTCCTGCTGTTCAGACTTCTGTGTTTCATGTACTTGTTTCGTTTGGAGTTTCTTTTCGACAAAACAAAGGAGTTGTTTGGTACATAAGCATTGTTTGTTTAGTTGCAAGCCAATTGGAAAAAAAGAAGTGGAAGTGTATTTATCTCTTTTATACTTCCGAGCTAATTTTTTTTAAGAGTTTTTCTCAGGAGTTCAGCAGTGCCAGCTAATCTTCCAATTAGCAGTCCAACACCTTAACCTCTGAGCTACCACTTCCCTGTGATTTGATTTAAGTCACTTTTTAGTTATGACTTTTCACCTCTGATTTGAGCAAGTCAATGTTAGAGTTCAGGTATTTATTCATGGGCAAGATTTGCATTCATTGAGTGGTTATTTGTATTTGAGATTTGTTCCATTGAACTAACAGGTCAGTGTTTAAGTCAGTTGCAATTGAGATCATCAACTTATGCATTTAGTTAGTCAGTGTTTGAGTTAAATTTTGTCTGTCTAGGATTCAGTAAATCAGCATTTAGGTTAGAATTGAGATTAATTCCTTTTGCATTTTCTTAGTCTGAGACTTGACACAACTATGTATAACAAAATGTTAAGTTTAGAGGTTCTTTTTATTCTTCAGTCTACATCCATCAAACTGCATTCATTCTTGTGAAAGAAATCAGCTTCTCCTTTAGTGTTTTACAAGCATGAAGGAGACTGAACAGGGAGGCAGTTTTAATTAGGTAATTGTTTCTGCTTTATGGTCTGAGTGTTTAGTCTCAGTCTTGACAGTCCCATTCGACCAAATTAATTATCCTGCCTTTTAGATTAATCACACCACTAAACTGCTTCCCAAATTCAGTCACAGAACTTTAATCAATTAATTTCAAATTTACAAAAAGAACCTACAAATACACATTGTCTAAGGTACATACAGATAAATATAATGTGTAAGGAACTATTCCAGAGCTTCCAGGTTGTAACACACACAGGTCTCACATTTATTAGCCAAAAATGCATCATTGCTAGAGAAAATAAATACAACAAAAATACTACAACCAATTTACATCACTGGAATTTGTCAGATACCCCAAAGCCACTTTATTAAATATAATTGAGTAGTTGTGGTTTAAGCTCCCTGTTTAGGGGCAGAACAATCTTGCTAAAATCTTGCTTCATCTTATTTAGTTTTATCACAACCTTTTGAAAGTTAACAATAAGTAAACATATTTAAAGCAATAAATTTGAAAAAGAAAATTTTCTTTTAGGTGGTGCGGTTGCGTAGTGATTAGCATGGTCGCCTAACAACAAGAAAGTTCCAGGTTCAATTCCCAGGCCGGGGATCTTTTTTTTTTTTGCATGTTCTCCCCGCGCTTGCGTGGGTTACCTCCCACAGTCAAAAAACATGCACAGTACATTAGGTTGTTTGGTCATTCTAAATGTGTGTGTGGATGGTTGTTTGTCTATGTGTGCCCTGAGATGAATTGGCGAGCTGTCCAGGGTGTACCCCTGCCTCTTGCCCTATGTGCACTGGAATAGGCTCAAACACTCATGACCCCAAATTAGGGAATAAGCAGGTAAGAAGATAAATGAATTAATTAATGAATTTTCTTTTAATTCATACATGCACACCTAAATATATTTTACTGTGCACATATATTTTAGAACACAAAAGCCATAATAATAATATAAATACATTTATAATATTGCATTTTGTTTTGAGGGAGATTTGATCTACACACTGATGGTTATGTTTGGTTGATTGAAATGTCGATTGCAGAATTAACAAAGGATTTTACTTTGTAAAATTACATCCACCATGATTTTTTGTCACGCCTATATTTATTTGAATTGAATCCTCGCTAAATCGACATTGGTCCCATGCACCAAAACAAATCAGACTCAGCCAATTACCCAGCATGCCCTGTCAGACTAGCATAGTGCAAGTAATGCCAGGAGGACTGAGTGTGATTTAAGGTGACATTGTGAATCTCACAATAACCTACTTTGATACACTCTCTCTACCGCGTGCTTTATTACCTCATCTACTCACCCTAACCTTTAACTCACACTTAGTATTTATATAGACAAGTGGAATGTGTTGATGAAAAAAAAAATACCAGTCCCCTGAATAAGTGTGTCAAATGTTTCTAGGTAGTAGAATAAGCATCTAAAGGAGTGAAAACAAATAAATACACCAACAAATTACATTTTAGTGGTATTCTGGACAATAACAGTTAAGATTAATGCCAGTTGGTATGAAATTTTATTTTCTTTTAGTTGTGATGAATGTTTGATAATTTCTGCATAGGTGTGTGTGTGTGTGTGTGTGTGTGTATGTGTGTGTGTGTGTGTGTGTGTGTGTGTGTGTGTGTGTGTGTGTGTGTG
>JAOTRA010057018.1:0-17065 GCA_026260255.1 Pseudolaguvia tuberculata | reverse complement strand
GAAGTCATCGCGGGAATGTGATGCTCCCGATCCAACGCGGTGGGCCGGCACGTATACCTCGACAGAAGAGGGGGGGGGGGAGAGAGAAAATGGTTATATATTGTAAATGTAAGTGTTCCCCTGCCTTTGCCCGACGTGCGCTGGGATAGGCTCCAGCAGACCACCATGACCCCAAAATTGAGGAATAAACTAGTTAATAGATGAATGAATGAATGAATGAATGAATGAATGAATGAATGAATGAATGAAAATTTAGATACTTAGATTGTTGCAAAGATAAATTACAAAACACTACAGACTACAGTTTGAATGACAGTGTTATAAGGCTTGGTCAGATAAATACTGTTTATATCAATGCATTGAAAGCAGATGAACAACAACAACAACAAAAATCAGTTGTATGTTAAAAGATCATGTTAAAAGATCAATCTTGTTTGATTTCCAATTCTGGAGTTGGCAAAACATATAATGAACTGCCTCATCTTCATTTATTCATTCAATCATTTATTCATCTTCTAACACGCTAATTCCCTAATTTGATGGGCCCAGAGTACCCAGAGAAAACCATAGAGAGAACATGCAAACTCTGCACAGAAAGACCTCCTTGTTGTGAGGCAACCATGCCACCGCACCGCTCGGTCTCATGTTGAATTATTCCTTTTTTTGTTTTGCAGCTGGGGAGGATCCACCCATCATAATGCCACCTGGTATGCCACTAATCCCATTTGTTTTTGTATATTTGTAAAAAGCAACATTCCCAATGGATGCGGCTGTGTATGTGTACAGAGGGTGTAGTGTTTAATGAATGTGGAAAACGTGATGACCGCATGTTAAAATCCAAGTTGAGGATCGTTGGTGGCACACCAGGAAATTCTCCATGGACAGTCAGTCTAAGAGACAGGTCTATTTCCTTCTTCATTCTGTCAATTTAGTGTCTTATCCTGTTTATTTTTACAGTAGTGGATTATTCTTTTTCCTGTGGATAGGAAGGGAAAACATTTTTGTGGAGGATCACTGGTGAACTCAAATTGGGTGATTAGCACGAAGCAGTGCTTCTCCTCATGGTGTGTGTCTACCTTTTTTTTAAACACAAAATATATGACTGTAATTAGCATAATGATTGCAGCTGACATTGCCTGTTTTTGTGCATGTGTATTTGTGTTAGCAGTTATGTGGACCTTACAGGATATGCTGCAATTATGGGCACAGTGTTCCGGGACCCTAAAGAAGGAGAGCCTGGCATACAGTCCATTGCTCTGAGAAAAATTGTTTGCGGACCTTCCGAGTCACACCTGGTCCTGCTACAGCTTGAAACGTATTAATCAGGATGATGATTTTTAAATACAACCCAAGACTGAACATTTTTCTCTGACAAGTGTATTTGTCTTTGTTTTGCATAGTCCTGCAGAGTTTAATGAGCGTGTATCACAAATATGTCTGCCCCCGGAGCGCTACATCGTTCCAGAAGGAACCGCTTGTGAGATTGCTGGTTGGGGGGAGACCAAAGGTATATTTCTCACTGTATATGTATTTTTTATTATGATGTTGACTCTAATTCTTATTTTAATATCTCTTTATGTACTGTATTTTAGGAACAGGGGATGAAAATGTGCTGAATGTTGCTCAGATGGAAGTACAGAGCAACAGCGAATGTAACGAATACTTTAAAGGACGTGTGAAACAGAACGAAATGTGCACTACATCCTTTTTTGGTGGAGTAGGAGCTTGCGAGGTAAGTAATATGATTTAAAATTATTATTAAATCAACATAAGTTTTCTTGGTTTTCATTTTTAGAAAAAAATACTTTAATTTGAGAAGATGTACAAAAAAATCTTCAAAAATCTCTTGCATGGTGTCAGTAGATAAAATGTTTATTAAATTCACAATATTCTACTTAAAAATCACACAAAAATATGGTGCATCACACACAAGCAATAAGGCACAAACAATGTAGAACAACTATAGGTCACCCATGGTGGGAAAGGCTACCTTTAAGGTGAATAATTATGAAACATACACACTGTGAAGCGTGTGACTAATGAAAAGTCCACTAAAGTACTAAAGCAGCTAGACGGCTGCCTAGGGCACACACTGCTATTACTTCTAAGACTGGACAGTGGGTCAGAGCAAGTAACCCAACACACAGATCAGGAACGGTCAGGAGAACCACTTCCACAACCACTGGCTGTGGTGTGGAAAAATTAACACATGAAAATGTAGCAAAACAGCAGCAATGTCTTAATCCTGTTCTTTTCAGGAAACAATCACCCCAACCTCTAAAAGATGAAACACTAACCACAGACCATACAACTCAATTCCAGGGCCTAAACAGGGCAAAAACTGAATTACATACCAATAGTGGAGCGGGACCTAAAAATTGCAGGTCGTAGATTACTAGCCTACCACTTGCTTCAGGAGTTTCTTGTATTAGGGCCCAAAAATTCAATTTGTCTGTTGGGGACCCGTCCTCCAAGGGTGGTGCCACTGCTGTAGAGACGAAGGCAGATGAATCTCTTCATACTCTGGTCTTAAGGAAAGAGCAATGGACCCTTCACCCTACTTAACTCATCCATACAGGTTGTCCTGGATGACACTGCACGCCAAAATTGTGGAGATAAACTAACTGGCCTTCTTACTATGGTGCATTTCAAACATGTGAATTTTCGAGTCTAGCTTGTCTTGCTTATGACCATCTGCACGAATGTTGTTGGGCTCCCTTAAAGGCCACTTGCAGCCTTATCTGATGTTTCAAGACACACTGGATGATAAGGAGTAGCAGTAGACACCAAATTTATAAAACCACTCAGTCACTAAAACTTGTACCACAGTCTCTGCCTGTTGAGAAAAATGTAACTTTGGTGAAGACATCAGCCATCACCAAAACGTTATTTATATAGTCTGAAACGGGAAGACTATCAATCGCAAAGATTTCTTTCTCGATGCTAATAAAATGGCCAATAAAACTCTCATATAGTTTTGACACCACTGAACTACGTGTGAGGTCATGCATGGCCAATAACAACATTGCTCCTCTAGCTTCAGTCAACACCTTGGTCTCCATATTCTTGGTGCATTTGTCTCAGGATTCCACACAAGACAGATGGAAGAACTAACTTGCTTGTGATTGCTTCACCCATGAAATATCCCCTCCCTCTCTAGCACATTTCTAGGCCTGCATATCACCATCAAAATCAGGCAAGGCTGAAACCACAGATTGAGTCACTGGTGCACCTATTTTCGACCTACAGTGCTTGTTGTACAATTCTCAGGGAACGGCAATAATTTTCTAATCACAAACAATGGCAGGGTCTCAACAACACATTTTTATTACTAAGGTCAAAACTGCAAGCTTGGCAGCCCAACGCTGCTTAGTGGTTCCAAGCTTAGCAGTCACCAAATTGATAAGAAGATTATTGTCCATGAAAGCTTATGCCCTTATGCTCTTCATATTTCTCTGTCATCGCCAAACACTGTAAATAAGCTCAGTGAGCTCAGTGATTCACACCTTACATCATTGTTACTGGGATAAAACCACTCCTAAACCACCATATTTAGCGTCCACCTCTAGGATAAAGGGCAGAGAAAAATCGGCATAAATGTGTACTTGAGAAGTAGTAAGTCTACAATTCCACTCAACAAAGCACTGTTGCCACAGGAAAAATCCTTACTCACTCAAATCACAGGCTTAACAACAGTCCACTTTGCCACAACCTATAAAAGGGGGGCACCAACTTTGCAAACCCCTCTGCAAACTAACTCTAAGCCCAAGGATGACCCCAATTCTGACAAATTGCTTGTGCATTGCCATTTAGATATAGCTACAATCATGTGAGATTCACTAAAAATTCCCTATGCAGAAATTATATGTCCCTAATATCTCACTTCATATCGAAAAAATAGACACATTCAATTTGGCACATCTATCCAATCAACTCAAGACCACTTCTAGCTAGTCTATATGCTGAGACACTGAGGAAGAGAACACTATGATGTCAGCAGGATAAAGTAGTATAGATCTAAACTGCTGATCTCTGAACACTATTTCCATTAAAGGTACTTTAGTCATTACAAAGCCCATAGGTAGCCAGTTCCATTTAAAAAGCCGTTTCTCAGTGACATGGTATTTGTTGCATCCACTATAAGGTTTAATTTTATCTAACAAATAATTCAAAGTAATGAATCAGATGTATTTTATAAAAACTTGCATCATTCATTTTCACAGAAAGTGCCTGTTTGGTAGCCATTGATGCATCAAGTGATCTATATGCAATCACTCTCTCTTTTTTTCCCATTTATTTCCATTTATGCTTCTCTCACTCTCTCTCTCTCTCTCTCTCTCTCTCTCTCTCTCTGTCTTTCTCATTTTCTTACCCCTGATGTACCCCCACCCTTTCTCTCTTTTGTCTCTCTTTTTCTCTTACATTCTCTCTCCTAATCAGAAGGACTATGGAGGTCCACTAGCATGTCAGAACAGTGATTGTTGGGTTTTAGAGGGAGTCATCATCCCTATGCGACGCTGCGGGCACCAGGGTCAACCCAATATTTTTATCCGTGTATCGATGTACGTTGACTGGATCAAGAAAGTCATGGAGATGGCATAGCCTGCACAGATTTCTCACCCTGTGTTTCCTTCATAACAATGAAATTCCAATTGAAGGATTAAATGACTGCTATATAATTATTTTTAGGCTTATGTTTTACAAATTATGCCTAGAAACCTACAGTATATCAATGTATTGGAACAACAAATATGATTCTGTTGTTTTTGATAAACAATGAGAAGACATTGAAAGCAAATAATGGATATAAGATGACTATTTGGAATTTCAAATTGTATATATTTTTAAATGAGTATGTGTTAAACAACTTATAATATGGCACCTTTAGTGGCAGATCACATTAAAATACTGCATAATAATTCTGCAGTTCTTATACTGTAGTTGTTTATTTCTTTTGAGAATTACTGTCTAGTTGAACTAAAGTCTGGCAGTAATGTTTGCAAGTCTAGAAACTTCGGGTGGGAATTATTGAAAATATTTGAAAATTAAAAAGAATGAATTGGGAAATTTCAGGCTAACCTATAGCAGGCACTTAAATGCAGCTGGAGCCTATTTCTGGTTAAATCTTCCAAATTTGACACAATTTCAGTTGTATTTTTAGCCTGTAAATTTTTCAATTAAATACACAGTACCCCAGGCCTCATACAATGTGCATTTCTCCAAAACATACATAATTTCTGCAAACAAAATAACAAAAATGTCCATCTTACAGTTACAGTTTAGCAGATGCTCTTATCCAGAGCGACTTACATTTGGTCTGTGAGCAATTGTGGGTTAAGGGTCCTGCTCAAGGGCCAACAGTGGTTGCTTGGTGGAGGTGGAATTCGAATCCCAGTTTTTCTGTTATTAGTCCAACACCTTAACCACTAGGCTACCACTTCTACTTACATCTAGCACAGTATGTATGTATATTACATGAATATTACATAAATGTATATTCCTTCTGTGCAGCAGAACTGCCTAATATTTCTTAACTGCTATGTATATATCTGTTTGTACATGCAGTTTATAGAAATGCAACCAAATTTTCATATAATTAAAAAGACTCCCATAAACTCCTGATAAATAACTTCTATTTTCTTCACAAAAATGAATTCTCATTTAAAGTTTCAGAAAATCTACCAGACATTTTCCACACCTATGCAATCCTACTGGTGAGTGACACGGATAGTACGAAACTTAAAACACTGTTTTTGTCTGATTATGTCTTGCGTTTGATTGGCATTGTGTTTTGGATTATTGACTTGAGAAATGCATTTCTAATTAAACTGGCAGACTGGCATCTTTCTTTAAACATTTGAACACATTCTTCTGATGCCCTTATTAGATATGTCTTTGTCTTTTCTGTTCTCAGACAATGCATTGTAAGATTTCCTTTTCTGCTAATTGTGTTTTTCTCTGCACAGCTTTTACAATGTTGTAGTTATCAACTATCTTTGATTTACTGACTAATGTTTTAATTGATTTCTCTTAAAAATCTTAAAAACTACTTTCCAACATTTAAATACAGTTTCAACATGCACCCATAGAAATTAATTTATCAGGAACTTATTAGGAACTTTTAACTACTGATCTATCATCTCCTATGCATGTTTTAAACCTATCTGTCTTCAGCATATAACCAAAAATAATAATTGCTCCTTAAGATATTCCGTTGTTCTAATAATTATGGAGAGTACATGTTTATCTGCACATTTGTAAAGAATGAATTTAATTTACCAAAGCTTATTTATATTTTTGATTTAAAAAACAGTCCTAAAATTTTCAGAAACGCTCTACTTTGTAAATTTTGATATAGTGTAAATAAATAAATAAGGATTTTCATAATCTGTTTTTTTTTCATTTGCAGCTGCTGTTTTACAATAAAAGTTACTAAATAAATCTAGTCACTAATTGTGCAAAAAGAATTGGTAACTAGATCGATTCAATAGTAACAAAAGTAACAAATTGAAAAGTAGCAAACTAAATTTACTCATGTTCCTGTCACTGAGTCATTTTTTGTGCAGTTCACCTGTTTAGGATGATGTCCGTCCCCCCCCCTTCACCCATCCCCAGATGGATTATTCTTAAAGGGATTATATATTTTATACTTCTCTTTTTTTGTTCTTCTACTTTTGTCCTTCTCCTCTTTATCTAATCCACTTAGTCATATCTTCTGCACCCTCTTTAATCACACTTACTAACTTGTAATGTCACATAACATCCATATACATTGTCTTAAGACTTTCTCTTTTTCTTATTACAATTCCTGTCCACTCGTCACTTTCAAAGAGAACCTCAACCTCAATTCAATTACCTTCAAATGCATTCTGTCTCTCTAAACATAGCTGCACACCACTGTCGTCTCGCTCTCGTCACAATCTCACTGATTTCACTACTCCATGTTCCTTCCTTTCATTCTGTCTTACTATGGCTGATTTTTTTATTCCTCTGCTCTCCAAAAAAATCTGCACCATTGCAGGATTCCTTGACCTGGTTTCAGCTCTTAATACAAATACAATACTGTACACATCACCAATACCATGCTCCTCTCATCCTGGATCATTCTGACTCTGCTACACCTGGCTTCTTCATACAAGACTGCATCAGTACCCTGTCATATGCTTTTACCATGTCTAGAAAGGTACACCGCAGCTCCCTCTGACCAACTCTAAATTTCCGCATCAACATTCTCACAGAAAAAATATAAACTATAGTACTCCTTCTGGGCATGGATATACTGCTGATCACAAATATCTACTTCCCTTCTTAACTTAGTTTCCAATAATCATTGCCTGTACTTCACTCTGTAATTGTTGCAACTGCAACAAAATTGGCGCTGGTAAACAATCCAGTTAGAAATTTCAATGCTGTCTTTATAAATACTCCTATAAAATACTCCTATAACTCCACCCTCCACCTGTATTTTATCAGGACAAACTGCAAGTTTTACCCTCTTTAAATCCTTTCTAACTTCATCCTTACTAATTATTTGTACCACCTGTTACACAGGTTTCACCTATATTTTTAGGTTTGAAAGGAGGTTGCACAACAGGTAAAATAGGCAGCAACGGATTCGTTGCACATTAAAGGCAAGTTATTTTCTTAAAATAAAATCATCATATATGGGGTGGTCACACACAAATAAGGCAAATTAACGTTCTACTTCTACTCTTTATCATAGTCTATGCTGAAGTTTAGCTTTCTTTCTAGCTTCTTTCTAGCGTGTGTGTGTGTGTGTGTGTGTGTGTGTGTGTGTGTGTGTGTGTGTGTGTGTGAATGAAAGACGTATGGAGGTTGATTACCAGTAACTGTAAGTTAAAGTTCTTTCGCGCATACAGTGACTCATTAGTCATACAGTTTTGCTTCATCAAAGAAGGAAATGAACAAAAAAATTACGCTGTGAAGTACCTGATCACAGAAAATAAAGCTCAAGGCAAGAAATTAAGCTGTTGCTATGATTCTCCTGTATGCACATCAAATGGTAAACGGTGTTATACGTTGTGGACTGGATTAAGATAGGGGAAATGGGCGGTGTTTCTCATTGTTTATAGATAGATTCACAGAGTGCCATATACAATGTAACAAGGACTTCATGGAGAAGAACAAGTGGTAGACCTCCATCACCGGTAAATCATACATTTAACTTTTAGCACAACTAACCACCAACCAACCGTATATTTGATAAGAAGTTTTATATAATTATCTGACTGTTTCCTCATGTATGTTGACTGTAAAAAAGTTTGCAAACTGCAGTTTTATAATAATTTCGAATTGTTCAGAAATTAGCTCCTTATTCAGTGTGTGTGTGTGTGTGTTTTTATAGATAGATAGTAAAATAAGGGGGGGGGAAGCAAATGCAAGCTATAATAATATTATTTTAATTTTGTTAAACGCAATTTTTTAACATAATCATTTAGATGGCATTTTAAAACTTTAAATCACATAATGGTGTTGGGCTGTTAACCAGAAGATTGTGTGAATCGTGGTACATCTAAATGGTCTATTAAAATAGCACATTTTTGATTAAATTCTAAATAACTAATATTTTGTTATTGTTGTTCGTATTTAATTTACATTCACCATTTTTATCCTCTTTTATCCTCTGTATTTAGCAGACACCCTTTATTTAGCTCAACTTACATTAATTTCTCTATGCAATTGCCTTGTTGCCTCAATGCCTTGTTCAGGGGCCCAGCAGTCATTATTTGGATTTAAACCCTGATCTTTCAATTAGCAGTTTAACACATTAACCACTGTTCTACTACTTCATATTGCCATATCCAACCCATACAAATCAGTATTTGGGAATATTACACTATAAGACATCAATGCAGCTGATTTTAATGAAGCAAAAGTGGATTTTAGTTAACATTATTGACATTTCAAGTTTTAGTAAAGATAGAAGACCTAAGAAGAACCTAATGTAGCCTATTAATTAAAGTCTCACCTGTCTAAGAAGACAAATTTTCTATGGGTGAAAACAGTGTAGTCAGATCAGCAGAGGTGGCATGGTGGGTTAGTGGTTAGCACTGTTGCTCGTGTTCAATTCTTGGGCAGGGCCCTTTTTGACGTCTGGTCTCATCTATTCAACCAAATGTAGTTGCATCCTCATACTCCTTATAAGAACAGTGTGTGTAGTTTATGTGAGGTCTGGTCAGGATGGAAGAAGAGATGAGTGGAGCAACAGCTGAACTGGCTGCTACACCAATAACTGATGCACCAAAGGTATCACGCAGAGGACGGGGTAGACCACGCAAACCACAAAAGGTAGCATAACATCTCACAAACTATATTGGCACCAACACAGAACTGAAAATCGGTGGATCTTTCAGGTGCCCGCTGATCCTCCTGCTCCCAAAAGGCCACGAGGAAGGCCCAAAGGAAGCAAGAACAAGGCAGCATGTACTACACCTAAAGTAAGACAGAATAAAATAAATAAATCATCCTACTTTGATGCTTCACTGTCAGTAAAGTAAGCTTTGAAAAGCTGATATATTTCTTTTCTAAAAGGAGCCATCAAAGAAAAAGAGACCTCGAGGCCGACCAAGGAAATGGGTCAGCATTGATAGCTATATTAGTACTAATCAGTATAACACTTTTCATATTACACCGCAGTTATTAAATAATTAATATACGCATGTGTATATGTACATTTCACTGCGCAGTTACATGCATAAAATGTAATTTTATAACATGTGCTCTTTTATTTACAGCCTCAAAAGTCAGTGCAGCCAGAACCAGAGGTGAGAACAAATGCTTACATAAATATTAATTACACATTCATTAATGCTGAAATGAGCACGCAGTTAATAATGGCTCCTCATCTTCTGAAATCCTGAAATGAGTTTAAAGAGGTTTAAAACTCCCCTTTTACTCATAGGTAGACATGAACACAAATGAGTCAGTTGGATGAAGGGAAACCAAACATGGTTGTTATCCTCCTTTCTTGGTTTCCTGTTCCTAACTGCCCTTAGTAATGCTAAAACATGTTTTCTTCTCACGCACACACAAATGTATCTTTTCTTTCTACTTCTTTTAGTCTGAGGAAGAAGGGGACCAACCACACCTGCCACCGCCACAAGAGACCAGAATCTAGGCTCTCTGTTCAACCATCATCAGTCATGTGTGTAAAGGAATGCGTTTACATTCAGCATTCTCACAATAGTGTGCTATTTGTCACAACAACAAAAAACATATAGAGCACTAATATAAATATAAATTACCACCCCCCCCTCAAATAAAACAAATTTATTTAGCAACAAAAATGCAGAATTGAGCTTTTCTGAAGTGTATATATTTGGATAGGTTTGGATTGTGAAACATCAGGTTATAGACGCAGAACAGATACAGCTACACTAGATGATCTTCTTTAAAGAAGCTAAAGCATTTATTGGCACTTGAGGGTTTTTCTACATCTCAGACTTGACAGAAAGAATCTAACTGGTGCTTTCAGTATGCCTTCTACTTACAGCAATCTTGATCTCAAACTATATGATACTAAACGAGCCACTACTGTGTTATTACATGCTATTAATGCAACTGCAGTATTTTAAGCTATTTTTTGTTTGTTTATTTAGATGAGCTGTTTCCTTTAATTACAAACACAAGGGATGCACCGATACAAATACTGATTTTGAAATTTAAATAATAGTGAGCTTGTGTGTTCAAACACTCCTCTACTGATGCTTCTTGCGATATCATTTACTTAACTTTCAGTACACAAAGAGTCAACGGCAGACTTATGACAACCGCAAACATATCAGATTTTTTTTTTTTTTTTGCTCAAAAGAATTCAAATCCAAAAGTGTGGCCCACATGTGCAGCTGAGCTCCAGCAACCAGGGTTCGAATTCCGGCTTGGATTCTTTCCTGTCCCACATCTTTTTCTCTTGATCTACTCCACTTCATATACTACTGTTTGTCAGTATAAATAAAGGAAAAATGCCCCAAAAATATCTTTTAAAAAGAGTCACGCTAATAATCTTAAAACATATAAAAAATGACAGGTATCAGTAGTAGCCAGTACTGGCAAAAAATATTAGTAATCATCCTCTGTGTTAAAATAAATCAGGGCATCGGGGCATCTATAACAAAAACTAAAACTACTTAAGTTTAAAAATAATAATTACATACAAGGAGTAGAAAAATAATTTATGAATAATTATCTCTATTTCTCCTAATATCAGGGTCTGAATATTTACAATAATTATTTCATCACAATGTTTACAGTTGTGTTGTGGTTGTACTTGAAAATATGCTAATTTTACTATCTGTTAATGTACAAAAATCGTAGATGTTTTTGCTGTGTAATTAGTAAACTTGGTACAGCTGGAATAAAGTAATAAATTGTGCATCTACGGGAAATAAGTCTTGTGTTTACCACTAAAGTACTGTTTTGGAATTAATAAAACATGCAGTTCAATAATGCAAACAATTGTCAACATGCCTCAATATATACACATCTCTATTATTTTAAAGACTGCATTTATTGTTATTCATATTGATACCTTAGTAAAAAAAAGTGTGGCAGGTATTTTTTTAAACTGTACTGGGTTTTTTTTTTAATAGTTTTTTCTTTCATGTATGGTAAGTACTACAGTCCCTGACAAAGTCTTGTCGCTTGTGTACAAATTGACCTGAAGTGCAGCTGAAATATATTTCTAATCAAGATTTTATTTTTTATTTTTTTTTTTACAAGAAATGGCTCATTTTAATCTAAACAGCTTTTGTAATAATTTTTCAGTGCAAAATGAAACAGTCAAAAAGTATTCTAATATTCACAGCTTGGTAAAGCCCGTTGAGTCAATTTTTGCATAGAGATAATTGTTGCCGGCTTTTCATATGCGCTTCACCTGTAACTAATAATAGATCAATTAGGTCTCAGGTGTGTATAAAGAGAGCCCCAGTACACTAGACTTTCACATCAACTGCAATTAGACCTCTGCAAACATCCCTAAGATTCACCCTGAGACTAAAGTGTTGATTATAAAGAGGCTGAAGACCAGATCCACTGCTGATGTAACTCAAGGAGATCGGATCCATAATGCGTGGATACTCTTAAATAAAACTCAAAATCGTAAATGAACAGAAAGCGAAAGCATAAGGCGATAAACAGAACAGGACAACAACAGAACGACACTTTAAACTGAAACACACTCATCCTCTAAATCACAGTTCAAAACATATAAACATTACTAGTTAACACCAGACTTAGCTTGACTGGGTACACACATAGACTTCCATAACAAGTATGATCCTTTAATGACTTGCGACACGCACACCAGCGTGTCTCCTTAAATAATGCGTCATCGCCCTGGCAGCTGGATTGCCAGGACAACGCTAAACAAGGGGGAGGAGCTATGTCAGACTCTCACAGCTGATGTGGCAGACACCTTCAATGTGTCTCAGCGTCAAGTACAGAGGACTAAAAGAAAAAAAAGATTTGAAGAGACTGGAGACGTTTTTGACAAGCCCAGGTCATGCAGACCCCGCAAGACAACTGGTCAAGAGGACTGTTTGTTTGACTGGAAAATCAAAGGTCAGCCCATTTTCCACTGCAGCAGAGCTCCACGAGACAAGGCAACATCGACGGTCTAAAATACCAAGAAATCTTAGTTACCTCTTATATTCTGCACCATAAAAGAGGCTAAATTCTGCTGCAGGATGGTTCTCCATTGCATACTTCCATCTCCACATCAAAGTTCCTCAAGGCAAAGAAAATAAAGATGCTCCAGGATTGGCCAGCCCAGTCAACAGACATGAACATCATTGAGCATATGTGCAGTACGATGAAAGAGGAAGCATGGAAGATGAAACCAAAAAATATTGATGAACTCTGGGAGGCATACTGCTTTCTTTGATATTCCTGATTACTTCATCAATAAATTGTATGAATCGTTGCCGAACTGCATGGATGCAGTCTTTCAAGCTCATGGTCATGCAAGTCATACAAGATATTAAATTTGGATCTCTCAGCACCACTACTTAATTTGCTGAAATATTTTTGTATTTACAGTACGTTCAATTTTTGTATAGGTGACAAAACTTTTGTCTTGCCAAAATATGACATTCATGTCCTGATAAAATTATAAATCTTTTTTCAGTAGAACTGATTTATTTCAGTGTATTAAACATCATTTGAGAAGGGTTTTGTCAGACAGGTGAGGAAATCTAAACAGGAACAGGCGCACTCAAACACTGGCGGTCTTAAACAGTTTTATAGTCCATGAAAAATAAATACACAGAGGCATGAACTTACAAGACATGAAACGATAACACATAACATGACGAGATCACACAAGACATTAAGAGATGATCAAACAATGAAGTTTGCCGGCTTATAAGGATTGCGCAGTCAAGTGCACGGCTAGCGCTCCCAGCTGCGCAGCCACGGCGTGCCGGTAACGTCCATCACAGAGGAATGACAGTTCCCCCCTCTATGAACGCCTCCTGGAGAGATGAGAACCGGGACAGAGCGAGGAATGAGACGAGAACCAGGACAGAGTAAGGAACCAAGAGGGAGAAATGGGTGGGAAGGGGGGTGACAGGGCGAGGGACAAGGAAGAATATGGGGTGAGGGACTGGGACGAGAACCGAGACAGAGAGGGACGAGAACTGACAAAGCGAGGAATGGGAACCAGGAAAGAGGAAGGCAAGGGATGAAAACCAAGACCGGACCAGGGTCGAGAGCAGAAACAGAACAAGGGACGGGAAACGAGACTGGACGAGGCACAAGAGCAGAGACAGAACAAAGGACATAGACAAAAACTGAGACAGCGAGGAACGATGACCACAACAGAGGGCCAAGAAGAAAACAGAGACAGGGTAAGAACAGAGATCATTTGGGGAATGCAGAGAGACAGGTTGAGGGATGAGAGGAGGACTGAGACAGAGTGAGAACTGAGACAGAAAGGGGAACATGAGCAGAGACAGATCAAGGGACATGGACGAGGACAGAATGAGAGGAGAGGCCAGGAGAGAAACAGTAGGCGAAGAGAGATGAGAAACGAGACAGGGTGAGGGACAACAAGAGAGATGTGGAGAGAGGGACAAGGGAGTGGACCAAGACAGAACAAGGAACAAGACGAGAACCAAGACCACGAGATTGACGAGGAGAGTGACAGGGTGAGGCACGAGGGTGGAGATGAGGAGAGAGGAACGAGGGGGTGGACTGAGAAAGAAAAAGGGAAAAAGTGAGAAAATGAGAGGGACAGGAACCAGAAACAGGGCAGAGAAGAGGGGTGAGAACCGAGAAAGGGACAAGAAAGAGAGACGAGGAAAGAGACAGAGGGATGAGGAAAGAGACGGGCAAGGGATGAGAGACGGAGCAAGACGGAGCAAGACGAGGACTGAGACCATGAGAAGGACATGGTGGGGGACAGGAACCAGAAACAGAGAGAAAGGCAAGAACCGAGACAGGGACAAGACGAAAGATATGGGGAAAGAGACAGAGGGATGTGGAAAGAGGGAAGTAGAGAGAGGGGGCGAGCAGAGATGAGAAACGAAACAGTGTGAGGGATGAGAAAAGAGATGTGGAGAGAGGGACAAGGGAGGGGACAAAGACATAAGGAACAAGACGAGAACCGAGACCACAAAATGGATAAGGAGAGACAGCAAGAGTGAGGGAACAAAGAGAGAGGAACCAAGAGGACGAAGAAAGGGACAGGGTGAGGGAAGACAGGGAGACTGTGCAAGGTGGGATGAGGACAGAGAATGAGTGGTAGAGGGGCGAGAACAGAGACTCGAGACAGGGTGACAGGGACGGCAAGAGAAGGATGAGAATGTGGCAGAGGGAGAGACCGGGTTAGGGACAAAGAGAGAGACAGAGCGAGAATGAGGGATGAGAACCAGGACAGAGCGAGGGACAAGATAAGAAAAGGACGAGGGACAAGAACCAAGACAGAACATGAGACAGGGACGAGAGAGAGAGATGGGGTGAGGGGCAAGAGCTGAGACAGATCAAGGGACAGGGACGAGAACAGAGTGAGAGACAAGGAAAGAGACAAGAACCAAAAGCAGAGACAAGAACTGAGACAGAGATGGACAAGAACCCAGACAGGAAGAAGAACCAAGAGAGCAAGGGGCAAGGGAAGACAGATCGATACATATTGAATAAACCAAACATGAATAACTCACAACATAAGGGCTGATAAAATAGCCAGAAATAATACCAAAAGCTCTAAGCAAAAGTATATACATACACAACAGAGAGATTGAAACTACTGTATAACTCTAGACATATAATAAACTGGCAACTAAAAAAGGAATACGCAGATCATTCAGGGAAGAGGGGGTCCAGGTCCATGAATAACCCATAGTTCTAGAGGGGCGGAATCAAAGAAAGACATCCAGGCCTCTACGTGAGCAGGGCGAGACCTCCAGGCCTCCACGTGAGCAGGGCAAGGCCTCCAGGCCTCCACGTGAGCAGGGCAAGGCCTCCAGGCCTAATCAGGAGCAGGGCGAGACCTCCTTGACCGCCGCGGGAACCGGCAGGCGCTCCTCAACCGCAGTGGGAGCCGGCAGGCGCTCCTTGACCACCACAGGACACTGCACGCACTCCCTGACCATCACGGGACCCGGCCGGCACTCCTCAACCATCACGGGAACGGGGTGGCACTCCTCTGTCAACACTAGCCCTGCCAGAAACATCTCGGGGGTAAAGGAAAGCAGAGGCCTACCCCCTCTAGGATGAGGGGCTGGATGAAGAAATAGTTTACGTCCGAGACGCTGATCCATTTCCCAGAACAATGCCCAGTCCAGCACCCTCGTCGTAAGGCACAATAACATCAATCCGCACTTGCTTCTGGGCGTGGAGTGGGCGTGCGGCTGGGCTTTGAAAAATGACGCACACTCCCGGGTAAAATCCGTGCACTTCTTAAAAGTGCCGTCATACTAACTCGTGAATGCAATTGGGGGCATGCCGCAATTGGATCATTTTGTCAGACAGGTGATGAAATCTAAACAGGAACAGCACCCAAACGCTGGACTGGCGGTCTTAAACAAAAAGAGTTTTTATTTGAAAAAACACAAGGTCAAATGAAAAGAGAAAAACACAGAGGCAGGAACTCACGAGACATGAATCGATAACACGTAACATGACGAGATAACACAGAACATTAAGAGATCACACAAGACATGAAGAGATCAGATGAGACATGAAGAGATCAGATGAAACATGAAGAGATGATCCAACAATGAAGTGTGCACGCCACTGGCTTATAAGGATTGCGCAATTAGCGCGCGGCACATGACTGCACAGCCGTGGCGTGCCAGAGATGTCCATCACAAAGGGACAGTTTAAGATTTTCATATGAGCTATTTTTAACACCAATTGATTAATTAACATTCAGACTACAAAATAGACAAGCGACAAGACAGGGACTGTATATATACGCTTTTTTTGTTTTCTATGAACGTTTCATGTTTCTATCCTGTATATTCATGTTCTTCCAGGTTTATCTCAGGTTTTCCTGATCCAGCCCAAATAACATTATGAACTGGCGTGTGGATGTGGTAGCCAGATGATTAAGATGTTGGACTAATACCAGAAAGCCCGGAGTTCGACTCCCACCGCCACCAAGAAACCACTGTGGACCCTTGAGTAAGGCCCTTAACCCACAATTGCTCAATTGTAAAAAAGAGATCAAATGTAAGTCAAATGTCAGTCAGTAAGTCCGCCAAATGCCAAAAAAAAAACAATTGCTCAGTTGTAAAAAGAGAGAGCAAACGTAAGTCGCTCTGGATAAAAGCGTCTACCAAATGCCTAACTGTAACTGTAGTTTCAGGCATCTTAAAACTGTCCATGGTGTCTGTAGCTCTGTGATTGGTTGACTGGATCTCTTCATACATTTCTTGTTTTTAACTTGCTAAAAATTGCTTCACATGGTGACACATTAAAAGATTATTAGGTAAAAGATTATGAAGATTAAGATTAGAACTTTTTTACCTATAATTAGTACGGCATTACATCTGTTAAATTATTATATATATATATACACATTATATATATATATCGGAAGAGCGTC